>CAUYSK010034949.1:0-67476 GCA_963575035.1 Avahi laniger | reverse complement strand
CCCAGCTACTCGGGAGGCTGAGGCAGGAGGATCGCTTGAGCCCAGGAGTTTGAGGTTGCTGTGAGCTAGGATGACGCCATGGCACTCTAGCCCGGGCAACACAGTGAGACTCTGTCTCAAAAAAAAAAAAAAAAAAAAAAGAATATATTGGTCTTGAGGATACTATAAATGTACTATCCACACTTAAGCTACCAACAAGAACAGCCTATTTCTAGTCTAAGATGCTAAGGATTCTAAAGTTCAAAATGATACAAAAAAGAGCTAATTTACAAATATGAGATTAATTAAATTTCCAGTTTACCACAGATACCTTGGGCAAGAGTGGGAAAAATAAATGAGATGCTTGAAACTATTTTACAAAGTAATTTTCACTTTTATGCTTACGAAGCAGAAAATTAGTCAGCATCCCTTCCGCATCACCAGGTAAATATTACAAATTCCATCCAAGTTGTAACATGCATCAAGAGCATCTGACATCCTGAACGGTACCTGCGGATTGCTACAGTCATGGCTTCAGCAGACGTAGCACATGGACAGATGGCCTCCGGTTTCAGTCCATGGCTTTGGAACAGACTCAGGAAGGCATCACAGGATGACACAGACCCTAAGGAGTTGGAACAGATCAACCTAAAGCTGAAATTGTGATTTTTATTACCGCAGGAAAACACCAAAGAATGGACAGCGAACATATCTGTTTCTCATGAGAACTCATGTTGTATATTGTTAATTCCATACAAATGTTTTACTGTGCCTGTGAGGTGGTTTGATACATTCCAAGGACAAATTAATGCTCATCCAGCCCATGAAAGGTCACTGACACTACTTAAAGTTACAACCTGGAATAGGGCTGTTCCTACCAAACTGACAAATCAATATCAGAGATAACACTGCAGGCAATATGCAGCCAATTTATAATTTAGCAAGTCTTCCTGAAGAACTATTACAGCCAATGCAATATAGTATTGGCTTAGTTCCACCTTCTATGTGATATTCTCTGACTTTTTTCTTATTAAGGTCTATCTCATGACTGTGCTTTAAACCAGGGAGATCAACATGACCACTGACAAAAATCCATTTATGACAAAGACCATAGTATCTAATGCTTTACCTGATTTTACTGCGTGAAGGATCAGGATTTTTGTGCTTGTAGGAAAAAGCAGGTACCACAGTAATATCTCTGAAAGATTTTGCAAACCCTTTGGATTTTCTGCTAGGGAGAATTTACATAAAGTCCAGAGAACTGTTTACATTAAGTCACCCTTACATTGCTGCTTTAAGGAACACCCACACTTACATGATAGAAAGAGGATACAAATTAGAGACCAAGAAAGAGTGGTTTAAAAACTTATAGATTCATCAGAAGATGAACAAATAAAATGTGGTTTATCTATATAATGGAATATTATTTGGCAATAAAATGGAATAAAGTACTGACAGATGTTACAACATGGAGGAACCTAGAAAACGTTATGCTAACTGAAAGAAGCCCATCACAAAAGACCACATACTGTATGATTGCATTTATATGCAACGTTCAGGACAGGCCAATCTAGAGAGACAGAGGGTAGATTAGCAGTTGCCGAGGGCTGGGGCAGTGGAGAAAAATGGGGAGTGACAGATTTCCTTTGGGGGTAAGAAAAATGTTCTAAACTTAGATCATGGTGATTATTGCATAAGTCTGTGAATATACCAAAACCAATTAACTGTACACTTTAAATGGGTGAGTTTTACGGTATGTGAATTATATTTCCATACAGATGTTTTTTAAAAAGCTTACAGAAAAGAGGGGAAAAAAAAACCTTATCTACCAAAGGAAAGCATATTCCCACATTACAGAAATACTCACAGGGATTAGCTCCATCAGTCACAATTAACATTCGGAGGGAGCTCAAGCTCACGTCTCTTTGGTCCCGATGTGCCATCATAGCCCAGTGCAAATCTCGACATTTTACTAAAGCTACCTTGGCTATAAATTCAAAATGGATGACGTTAACAGACACATACACACTACATTTGGTATACATTTAATATACTATAATAAAAACATTTTTACTTATTTTTGGGAATCATGATTTTTACTTGGAGAAAATAAAAAAGGTTTCAAAGAGATTGTGCCAGTGGCTCACAAACAGAAAGCACCATATTTAGACGACTGACTGGATCCATAATTGTTTATTCACTGTGACCTCTAGGCAGGCCCCAGTATCCCAACCAAGGAAATTTTAAACACCACAGCACTCATATCTAATTCAAGGCTCAGATTTGGGAGAATTCATCTCAATTCTTAACTAAGGACATCAGCAAGATTAAATAGACAATATACCTGATTCTGTAGTAACTGAACTCTAAAATTTTTAAGCCACCAATGCACAGAAATGTGTCCACAAGAGCAATTGGAAAATCCCTAAAATCCCTGAAATCTTATTTTAAACAGTCACATAAGTAAAGCTTAGATGCTGTGGGTGACTACCTTTGTGTGCATGTACTCTCTGGACCCAAGAGAGAGGGCAGGTCTTCATGACAGAGTAGGGTACACTAATCGTGTGCATCTTATTCATTACATTCTGAAAGGCAAAGAAAAAGGAAAAGTAATCAATACCAAACACACTGCATTTTAAAACTGAGCTAATATTTTGTTAACAATTCTAATTGCACAATACTCTAATACATGTTCCTTGAAAAAAATCTGAAATATTAACTATAAGATTGAACTTCCTTTGATGTCTACCCTCAAACTTGGTTCCCTCCTTTCCTCGCCAGAGATAATCACAGGTACAAGTTTGATACATATCCTCCCAGTCCCTTTTCAATGCATTTACATTTATATATGTATCGCCATAAAAGCATGAAGTATTATTTTCTTTTTATTTCTTATTTGTTTATTTATTTTTTATAGAGACAGGGTCTGGCTCTTTCTCAGGCTGGTCTTGAACTCCTGACCTCAAGTGATCCTTTCACCTCAGCCTCCCAGAGTGCCAGGAAACCAGGCATGAGCCACTGTGCCTGGCCTGAAGTATTATTGTTAAGGTAAAAGGCATCATATTATATACGTATCTACTACTTGGATTTTTTTTTTCATTTAAATTGTTTTAGAGCTAAATCTATACACATTGGTACAAGAGATCCACATAATTCTTTTTGAACTGCTGCATAGTATTCCATAGTATGGCTACATCACAATTATTTAGGCATTTCCCAATTAATATCAGTTTTGTGCTATTACAAGCAATGTTTCAAGGAACATATTTGTACTCGCTTCCCTGGACTCTGGGCTCATGTGCAAGTGTTTCTCTAGGGTAGATATAGAAAAGTAGTGCTCCTGGGTCATGGGGTAAATGATTTTTTTTTTTTTTTTAAGAGATGGGGTCTTGTTAGGTTGCCCAGGCTGGCCTCAAACTCCTGGGCTCAACAGTTCATCTTACCTCAGCCTCCCGAGTAGCTGGGACTTGTATATACTTTTAAAATGTTAACAGATACTGCCACTTCTACCCACTAAGCGCCTTCATCATGCTCATGTTTGCCATATACCACAAAGGGGTAGGTGGGTATCACAAAGAAAGAAATCAAAGTGTCCCTGTTTCTTACAGGAGGTCCCGCCTACACCTGTGAAGTGTTTGGTTAGATAAAGCTGAGGGAGTGGAGGGGATCATGCAATTTGGTGTCTTTCCTACCACCCAAATCAAGCATACTCAGGATGTCTCAAAGAGACCCAGCCTGGCAGAGTATCAAGCCTTGGTGTTCAGACTGGCCATTTAGTTCACCACCTAAGTTGCCCAAAGAAACCAAGATACCACTGTAAGATACCATTTTCTCCCTCCCCCAAGTTTGTAGCTCTGATGACAAACTCAGTTTCAGGAAAAGGTGTTTGTAACTAACTCTTCATACATGTCCCTATCTTGTATTTTGTATCACAGGGAGGAGAGTCCTCTTAACTGCTCGCAAGGGTTTCTAACTTATGATAAAAAAGAAAATGACAAAGTTTTTAGAAAAGAGCTAGAAAGCAGGTACACTCAAGGAATAAAGCTCTTACTGATTTGGGGGATCTGGGTGAAGAAGAATCTTTCTCCTCTTCCTTCACGCTTCATTTCCTACTCTATCCCAGCTGCTGCAATATCTAAGGAAGTGGGACTAGATACTCTGTGAGGTCTTCTTCAACTCAGAGATCCTGTATTTCTTCTCTTTCTCTCCCCTAAATGGCATGTTAGATTTGGTAGCTTTCCCACTTAAAATGTCCCCTCTTTCTATCTTACTCCCCCGAAAATGTGCACACAGCTAAAGCTAACCTATTTTTCAAAGTCCAGCTTAGCCATCATCTCTTCCATAAAAACAGTCTTCCATAAAAATAGCCTTTCTTCCAGCCCAGAGCCGGAAGGAAGCCACCTTTCTCTAATGCCCACAGCACGTCACCTGATGGAAAGCATCCCCATCTACCTTGTTACTGTCTTCATTAGTTGCAGCATGCAGTTTATGCATAGCAGTCATTCAATACATTTTGTCAAAACGGAAGGTTAAATGTCTTTTAGAAAATATTACTGATCTTTTGGAGGCTTAAATTTCAAACAAGCACAAAGAGATGCTCTAGTTACATAGCATGCTGGCCTTAATCATAAGCAATTTATACTAAAGGCCTTAACTCTGAGTAGCTTACCGCGAACATGCCATGCCACAGCCCAGCATCCTTCTTAAAGTCTAAAACGTTTACTACTGTCTCCCCTAAAATAGAAAAAGTAGGAAAAAACACAAGGAAATCATCTTTAGTGTTAAGTAGCAAAATCATGTCACTTGCCTCTACTAAACAATTGATTTGGCGCTTTTAGAGAAACGACTAAAAGTTCTCTGGATCTTTGACTGTTTGAGGGTACCATTGGAGAACTGATCATAGATACATACAGGGTGATGGGAACAGTAGAGACAATGAGTCAGAAACTTCTTAGGACTTGGGCATTTCTTCGAAGAGATAATTTCTTTTCCCCCAATTATATAAGGAATGCATGCTTATTTTAGAAACTCTGGAAGTTTCACAAATATATACAAAAAATTATACTTCCTAATAAAAATGTAGGTGTGTGTATATCAACATAGATTATATCTATATTCACACATATATACTTCAAGGTATTTACATATAGACATCTAACATAGCAAAATTGGTATACAAAGCTCTGTATCTAACTTTTTCTACTTAATGATATACTGAAACAATTTGTCCATATCTTTAATATTCAAGAACATGAGTTTTAATGTGTCAGGGTATAACCCATTGTATGAACGCATTATAATTTAATCTCTATTGGAGGGCACTTTGATTGTTCCCATATATATACATTTTATATATATGTTTTACCAGACAACAATGTTGTTTTATAATGCACACATATTAACTTGTTTCATTTTGCAAAAGGAAAATAAAATACTAAAAAGTCAATATTGCAAAGAACATTCTAAGGTAAATAGTCATTATACAATACATATTAACGCATCTAAAGTTCAAAAATACAGAATACTTTTTGGTGTTTTAATTTGTGCTTTGTGTTAGCTGAATTTCTTTGACTCCAAATGTATAGCTGGTATCTCTCTGGACACGGAGAGATGGAGATACCTGACATTCCACCACTAATAAACACATGGTTTTAATCCGGGTTTTCTATTTCTGTACTCTAGAAATTATGCTTTACATATTTAGTTTGCCCAGAATTTTAGTTCCTTTAAATTACAGCATATTTGTGAAAAAGAAGAAAACAAAAGCAAGCCAAGAATGTGTCTTAGAACATTTCACTCTGAATTTCATCATTAAATGGAATCTAATCACCGAGCATTGTGCTCACAGTCACACACATCTGAAGCTAACAATCAGGGCAGTCATGGGATGAGGTCTGACCTTCAGAATAATTGCAGGCCTGTGACAGAGCTTGGCAGTGAGACAACATTGCAAGCCGGGACACTGTAACTCCCATTACACTCCCTTCTTTGCTTGTTTTATACTAGGAAAAAAAACACCGAAAAACAAAAACATAAGAAATACAATAAAATGGGTTATTTCAAATGACAAAACTAGAATCCAAAAACAAAACTCAGATAAGCCATCATAATGGGCTGAGTTTAAGATGTTTAATATGAGTATTTAAGGCTATGGACTTGGGTCCCAAACTCTAATCACACAAAGATGGGACTGGAGGATGACAAAGCTCAAGAAAAGTATGTGTGAAAAAGACCACAGTTTAGTCATCAGTGTGAAGTGGCTGCTAAAAAGCTACAACAAACAAGTGCCTTGAGCTGTATTAACAGAAGCACAATATCAAATAAATACATGACAAGCACAGCACTGCAGAGTTTAAGGTGTGTTAGATGTGGTCCCTGTGCATCAGAAGCTCCCAGTCTCATAAGGGGAGACCCAGAAATGAATGGCCTATTCACTTTACGAATCATTCAACTATAATTTTACTTTTGTCCTCGATGCTCCATTCAAGTTGCTTGTTACCAGGATCATCAACTTTTTTAATTTTTAAGACACAGGGACTTGCTATGGTGCCCATGCTGGAGTGCAGTGGCTATTCACAGGCCTGATAATTGCATGCCACAGCCTTGAAATCCTGGGCTGAAGCGATACTCCTGCCTTAGCCTCCCCAGGAGCTGAAACTACAGGTGTGCACCACCTTGCCCTGCACAATTTTTTTTAAGATTAGTTTAACGCAGCAGTGAGAAGGAGGGGGAGAGTAGAACAGGAGTTTGATCTGTAACAGACTGTGAACAATAAATTGAGATAACTCACTCCTTTCAGATCAGCCTCAACTTTTTGATTGTTAGAAGGACATTCTGCATACCTTATCAGAATTTTCTGCAACATTTTACTACTCTGTTTTTTTTTTTTTTTTTTTTTTTTGATACAGAGTCTCACTTTGTTGCCCTGGCTAGAGTGAGTGTCATGGCGTCAGCCTCGCTCACAGCAACCTCAGACCCCTGGGCTCAAGCAATCCTACTGCCTCAGCCTCCCAAGTAGCTGGGACTACAGGCATGCACCACCATGTCCGGCTAATTTTTCTGTATATTTTTAGCTGTCCAATTAATTTCTTTCTATTTTGGTAGAGACGGGGTCTCACTCTTGCTCGGGCTGGTCTCGAACTCCTGAGCTCAAACGATCCGCCCGCCTCGGCCTTCCAGAGTGCTGGGATTACAGACGTGAGCCAGCGCGCCCGGCCATTCAATGAAATATTTGTAATTTGTTTTCTTTGTTGAAGACAGTATTCAGTCTAAGAAGCTTCTCGATGTTTGTTTCTGTGGCTTGGCCTCAATCTAATTGTAAATACTTTTTTGATTTTGTTACTTAGGGTTACTGACAACAGGGTTCTGAATACTGGTTCCTACTTTCCATGTCATTTGTCCCTTTTCTTGCTTCTCTAGCGACACCATTACTTGGATATTTGAATTCCAAAATAAAAAAGTTTTAGATGACTTTTTTTCTCTTTTCTTTTCTTTTTTTTTTTTTTTTGTACTTACTAAAGCATTTTCATCCCTTCTTCAATTTCAGTGGCTTTATGGTCTTATCTCTGCTTTATGTCAAAATATATGCTATTAACCCATCTTACTTTGGTCTCAGCTTCCACCCATCTCACAAATACAAATATCACTGAAATGCAATTCAAAAGCACAGCATTATAGTCTATCTCCATTTGTTTCTAAAGAATATATTGAAAAGCTACTCTATTTCTATGTTACTCATTTTAGCTTCTCTTTCAATTTCCGAATGTCAAGCTCCTTTTTTTTATTTAGCTCTAACAGAATTTCATTCAATAATTTAATAGAAATTTACTGAATATCAACACTGAATATAGTAGTGATATATGATGAGGATATGGCTGATAGAAGCCATATCCTCATCAAACTTCCAAGGTAGAAGAGGAGTTGGACATTAAAGACATACTTGCAAGTACCATGGGAACTATGGATGTCTATGACACCAGGACCTATAATCTCAGAGAAGAACAAGGGGAGACATCTCTTCCAACTACTGAGGCAACATAACAAATTAACTTCAAACTTAGTGGCACCAAACCAGTACCATTATGCTCACAAATCCAGTGGATCAAGAATCCAAATAGGGCATGGTGGTATAACTGATCTCTGCTTCCTGATGTCTGGGGACTCAGTGGGAGGACCCATAGGGTGAAGGCTGGAATCAGCTGAAGGACATTCCTTTACATGTCTAGTGCTTGATACTTTCTGTTGGCTGGATCTTAGCTAGGATTGCTGGCTAGAACACCTGCACCAGACCTCTGCTTGTAGCTTGAGCTTCCTCATAGCATTGTGGATGGGTTCCAAAGGTGAGTGTCCCAACAGAGAGTCAGGTAGAAGCTGCACCTCTTTTATGACCTATCATTGGAAGTCCCATAGCATCACTTCTACCGTATCCTCCTGGTCGGAGCCATCCCAAACCAGCCTAGGTTCAAGATGATGAGAAGTAGCCTCCATCTCTTGAAAGTAGAGGGGCAAGTTTCTTGGAAAGCATATGAAACTATAAATATTGCTCTGCTGTAGCCATTTTTGAAAAAAATATCATCTGACACAGTATCTTTGAGAAAGTGATATTTAAGTTGAAGCTGGTTGGAGGGTAAAAAAGAGATAATAGTGACTTGGGCTAGGGTGACAGCACTGGAGATAGAGTCAAGTAGATGGATTTGAGATGTAATTAGTTGGAATAGGCAGGATTTGGGAAATGGCTTAGCCATAAAGGGTAAGAGTGTGGTCAGATTTGAGAATATATTCTAGGTATATTGCTTCGAAAAAATATGTGGAACAATTTGAGTAGCAAGCATAGGTTTAGTGGGGAGAAGATTATGAGTTAACTTTTAGAGACATTGAATTTGAAGTGTTTTGAAAACTATGTCAAGATGTCCAATGGAAAGTGGATTATGTTGGTCAGGCACTCAGGAGGGATGAAGTGAATTGTCAGCATATAGATGGTATCTATAGCCACGAATTGGATCAGAAGAGGGTATCAATAAAAAGGGAAGCAAATTCACCAATTAGGTTAAAGGCAAAATAGAATTTAATCAAATAGAAAAAGAAAAGTGGATTGGGAAAGAATTTTGACTTTTCCTACACTTTAAACTCCTTCAAGGCAAGGGCTATTTCTTTGCAGGATGAATTGGAAATATACTTAGAGGTAGAGTGGGTAGGATTTTGGAAATAGTTTGGCTGTAAGGGTACTTTTACAGGGAACTTTTTTCCATAGCATGTGGGAAAATTCACAGACACGAGGTTGGAAAATATTGAATCCATCAATAGTGAAGAGTAATGAATAGGTTTGTAATTGGAAGGAAAGGCATGTTTTGCATGGTTTAATTTAATGTGTTGTGAAGTAAGAAATATGCTCTCTAGAGAGTAAAAAGGTAAAACTGGTGTGAAGAGTGAAGATGAATAATCAGAACTATTTATACAAATTTGTGAGTATATTCTAAAATTATGCTCAACGAGACTCTGTACTTTAGTGAATTTTCTATGGGAGTGAATGTTTTCCATGTTCTGCAATATAGAAGGGTGGTTTTAAGAAGAGTAGGTCCAGGTCTTTGAAGTTCTCTGTCCCTTTGAGTATGAATAGAAGAGCTATAGTTGTGTGTCGTAGTAATAACTACCGAGGTTGTTGTGATTGGCTAGTCTAACTAACTGGTAGAGTTGATGCTTTCTCTAACATCTGGAATAAATAATGTCCATCGGAATGTCTCTAGCTAACCTGTCTTACTTCTTAGTGTCTTAAAAACATTACCAATGAAGTTGTACTTCTGTTAATATGTGTTGTCTTCTGACTCTTGGCCTATCACTTCCAAATAGCTGCTCATCTTGAAGAGAATGGGCATAATTATGTATAATAACACTGTTAATGAAATAACTCAAATCCTCAGAGCCCCAGAATGTTGTATTTTCTTGGCAAAGAATGACAGAACACTTTGTAATAGCATTATCTAATGTGAACTGGTTTTCTATTTTTTAACCTGCATTAATGTGGGGAACTACTGAAGATGAAACTTGATATGAAAGTATTTATGAATTTCAGTACTAGATAATCATAAATGGAAAGTATATTTTTATAGGGTTCATTCATTCATTCATTTAATATATTTTGAATATCTACCTGTTACTATGGTTTTAGCATCTGAGATCCAGGAGATGAGCAGATTGCCATCAAGGAGCACACAGTGATAAAAAGGAGAAAATCTGGAAGACGGTTTGCTGAAATTCAGGGTGTTGTGAGAGTGCAAAGAAATGTTACCTAAATCAAAAGCTTTCTCTAATGCCCCTGGTCTAAAATGTAGATGACTCGAATTAAATTCTGCACAGCAGGTGTTACTATCTCTAGGATTTTTCTTTTAATAGTGTACATATCCTAGAAAGGGATAGTATAGATCCATAGTGTAAATAGGATAAGGTTTCACTTTTCTACATGAGAGACAGAATCTAGGACAATGAGAAATTATATGTGAATCTCTTTGCTGAATGCAGCAGAAGATAAGATTTCCCATAGGCCTAATTTTCCCTGCTAGACTCTACACTGTGCCAGGTGTTATGTTTGGTGTCTGAATGTGATTCATCACCAGTGATTCTCAAAACTGGTGATGAGTACCTGATTCACCAGAATGACTGCTAAAGCAGAGTGCTGGGCATTTCTGATTGACAGGTCAGGGGTGAGACCCCAAAATTCGTAACCATTTCCCAGGTAATGCTGATACTGCTGGTCCCAGAACCGTATTTTGAGAACCACTGCATTAGATAAAGTTCTTGTCCTCAGTGAGTTTACACAGAGGTTGGGGAGACAGGTGAGTGAGTAAGTATCATGTAGTAAGAGCAAAGGGAAGTGAACATTTGAGCTAAATTTGCCTATAATAATCAACAATCTGATTCATGTCAAATGATGACTTAGTAATTTGTCGACAGGCAAAGTGAAGGAAACATTTGATGTACTTATTATGATACTCTACCCTCAAAGCCCAAGAGTATAAACCTTTTATTGAAAAAGAAAAAGTGACAGTGCTGCCTTGATTGCTTGTCTGTGCTGATTGGTTTCACCTGCTAAATGCTTCCCTTCACGATGCGCCTCACTATTGTGGATTTAACCTCACATCATTTGGGAACTACTTTTCTCTGAAATATCATAAGATAAATGGTGACTGCGTTTGTGTTTCTTGACAGCTATATGAAAGTAAAAGTTTGGGTTTCATCTTTCTTCTTTTTATATATAGTTGCAAATACAATAAATTATGTCAGCCCTTATAAAAGCCCTTTCCTTTCCTTTTTTTTTTTTTTTTGGCAAGGTTTATCTCCTGACCCAATTTAAACAATATCAACTGAGGATTATCTTATTCAATGAAAAGAAAGGAAAAAACCTCAACATTTGAAGATAGGTTTTATTAGTACAAAGTGACTATATGAATAGTCTGTAATCATTTTACTGGAATCATCACAGGGTAAAGAAAAGTTATTTCTTTCAAATATCACTTTAGAGAGAGAGATTGAAGGGCAGTTTCAAACAGTGTTATTGTTTCTTTCAGATTTCAGATACTTAGAATTGTCCCAGAGTAGAGAATAATGATTTCCAAAAGCATATTTTGGAAACTAATGAATGCTATTGCCTCGTACTTCCATCTTCTGAACTGCTGTCGTGTAATTCTCTTGTCCTGTCAACTCTCCTCCTCCTACCCGCACTCCTTTGCTTTCTTATATACTCTTATAAAGAAAAGAGAAGTTTCCTGACAGCTAATGTCTCAGCGACTACTTATGAGGTCTAATCCTGTATCCTTCTCATCTTATTTTCCTTTTATATATCCCAAGGTTTGACCTACTTTTCCAGTTTATATCACTTAATCTTCCCTGTGATTTTGTCATCTTCTCCAGGACACTGTGAACTAGAACTTAGGCTTCCTAATCCTGGTTTCTTTTTTTAGATAAGAACCCAATTTCCTTTTTTATTTTAAAAGACTTTACCCTTAATAATTATGAGGACATACATGCACAGATCAACAAAATTAAAAAATGATCAGGATGTTGTAAAGTCACAAGACATCTTGTAGTATCCTCTTTTTAACTCTATTTGGTTTTGCAATGTGAACCAGATTTACTTTTTCAATGCCTTTTCCCTGACTCTGATCCATTTGACTCTCTAACTCCCTAAGTCCCCGATTGTTCTAAGAGTCTCTAAAAGATATTTTTTCACACAGAACATAATGTCAAACCTCCCCCACTAGGTAGCTGCCCTTTCTCTTGGACCCTTTTCTTCTATGGACAGTCCTACATGGGTTTATACTAGTGTGGGCAGTGTGCTTTTCACTGTATACATGCAGCAGGGTCACCAAGGACAAGAACAAATCTTTTCTTCCTAAAACTTTATTTAATGCCATAAGGAATACCTACATTTACCTTATACTCTGCTACCAAGTCCCTGTAAGTTTTCTTTCGTGGTCTGATCTACAGCCAACTGGGTTACAGCAAATAAATTAATTCGATGGGTCCATTGTACACTATAGATAATTTCCTAGCTCTTTCTTCCTTCCTCCCCCCTGCTTTCTCAAAACGAGGCAGATTCATGCCTTTGGGAGTCCCTCTCTTGCTACTAGGTCCTTGGTACCAATATCTATTCTAAACAGAATCATGGAACTGAAACCTGCTTGAGATTCCTTAAACAAAAATTTTAAGGTTTTGGATAAATACAGTCAGATCTTATGGGCACTCTTGTTGGAAACAAGGCTTCTGTCTGGAGGTATGTGTGTTCTTTCTGTGTCCTTTGGGCAAAATGGTGTCCTTTAAGTCTTTATTCATGAGCCTGGTCTCTTTTGCTCTCCATGATAGATTTTAACTTGGCTTTGCTCTTTCCTGTGTCTCCCCACAGCTCGTGGACTCCATATCTTGTATCTCTGAATAAATTGAAGAGATGGGTTGGAAATTCCGATCCATCTGTTTCATTTGTGGTGCAGCTGCAGGAGTAAGTCAGCCACATAAAAGATTTTTATCACATATATAAATTTTTTGTCAGAGCTACCTTTACCGAAAGGTTGGATTAGCTTAAACCACTTTTAGAAATGAATTAAACTAAAATTGTGCATGTGAGAACAAGTTGTTTTAAAACTATCTGGAAAGTAGACTCTTGATACAATGAATTAAAGAATATATATTTTCAGTATATGGCAAATAGTGCTTTGACAATTGCAATCTCTCTTTTTACATCTAGAGTGCATTCAGTTACTCAGCTTAAGAAGAAATCTGCATGTTAATAAATAATGACAGAGACTTAAGCTAGTGCAGGATATCTGCCAAGCAAAATAATAATCAGTGACTAATAACAACCACAAAGAAGGGAGCAAATAAACTATGTAGCAGATGCTTTTTAAAGCAAGCTTGACCTACAACTTTATCTGATTTGTGAAAAAGTTCTTATCGATCTGCAAATGCCATTTTCTGTATAACTTGTTACCTGATACCTCTTAAATTATTTGACAAAAAAATAATAGGAAGAGAATAAAACATAGAAGAAAGAAAGAGCAGGATTTAAAATATGTGGTAGAGTATTATAATATTAATGTTTCTCAACTTTTTACAACATGCAAATTCAATGCACAATATTGAGCACTTTCTTAGAGAGAGCTGACCCCAGGCAAAAACTGAAGCATTTGAAGGGTGCCAGTGTAACTCAAAACTCCTCTAGGAAGATTTATTCCTCCCCATGGAGCTCTCTAGTTTTTATTCCTCCTTCAAAATGAGAACAATCTGTTTCTATATTTGTAGATGGTCCTTCAAATCAGTTTCTTTAAAAATAATTTACATTTATCTGTTATGTGGACAAGTCATTTGTGTTTCAAATTTTTTTTTCCAGTTTTGGAACTTAGTTTCCCCTTTTCCTTTTAAAAGGAATTGCAAACAACTTAAAACAGTAAAAAATAACTGCATTGGGGAAGGGGAAGAAGGGAAAGAAGGGCTGAAATCATACAACTGGTCCTAAAGACAAAATTGATTAACTTCATTATTAAGATTTTGGGGCAAAGGTCAGTGTTTCCCTGTTTCCTGGTCCTAAGAATGCTTTGGGAAGCCATAAGTAGGAGCAAAATGCAAGGATGGTTGGAGACCAGCCTGACAACATTGCAAGACCCATATCTACAAACAATACAAAAATTAGCTGGATGTGGTAGCACATGCCTGTAGTCTTAGCTACCCTGGAGACTGAGGCGAGAGGATCACTTGAGCTCAGGAATTCCAGGCTGCAGTGAGCTGTGATAGTGCCACCACACTCTAATTAGCATGACAGAGCAAGATCTACTTTCTTAAAATAAAAATGCAAGTTAGAGGATTAAAAGTGGTACCAGATCAAGTGAAAGGACACTTTTTCCTTTCTGAAACATATTTATTCAATGAAAAAAAAATCTTTTTTTTGTTCTTTGTATCAAAACCAGTTTTATTTTATATTATGATGTGACTAGTATGTATACAAGCAATGTAATTTATGGTAAAATATAAGCTGTAATACAGCTGTAATACTAAACTTTTTCGTTGCCCTCTCCAAAGGATCATGATAGTTGATGAATCAACTCACAAAATAGTTCTGGTTTGTCCTATCTGGCAGTAGCACTTCCTGTGGTATGCCTGTTACTTACTTTTCAATATACTCCCCAATTTAGGGTCTGCCCATTGGGATAATTTCTATACTATCCATAGGTTGAGTAGAGTTGTTTTCTATACTTGCATATTGACTACTTATATTCAGTTATTTCCCCCCCATTATTTGAATTGATCTCATATTTCTTTTTCAAAATTAGGAATCAATTGAACATTGGATTTGTACTTTGTGGTGAATATTGTGCTCTGGTCTGTGACAAAAAAAAAAATGATACTCTTTCTGTTTTCTATTGATGCCTTATTACCCAACATACTTAATAAATGAGGTATTCCATAGGACTGACTTCCCAATAGCTAAAGCTCATTGTTTGTCACACTGAGACTTTAGTTTAATAACATCATTTTGAATTAAGTTTTGAAAAAAGATTATACACGTCCTTATTATTTTAAACAGTCTACTGACTAGAGCTGTAACTTCTAGTGCCTTAAAGTTATGAAATCAACTACAGTTAATACAGTGAACTGTAATTCAGTTATATTCTTAGGAGACAATGAGCTATATAGGGTTTTTGTTTTTCGTTTTTAATACTAAATGACTCAAGACATGCTTTCAACATGGCATGATTTCTGCCACTCAGACTGTTTTCATGCTTGGTACCCATGGGATTGTGCCCAGTGTTAAATCTAAGGAAAATTATTGTGTGTGAGAAATGAACTGCACCAATCTCTATACACTAATGAATGATTTTCATGCAAAATCTCTGTGAAAGAGTCAAGGAAGCAGTTTTGGAGTTATTATCTGAGTTTGGTAGGAAAGTGGTTGGAAGACCTTCCCCTACTTCAGAAGAACACTTTCCTCACAGTTATGGGAACTTCTTGGATAGGTATTCACAGTGCCAGCAGCAGCAACAAATGCTATCATGCAGTTTTAAGGGCTTGGAGGCTTTGCAGAAGAAATTAGCAGAGGGAGTGTGTAAGCAGAATAGTTGGCATTGCATGGCAGGTGGAGGTAATGTATTCAGAAGTGTATGTGAAACAGATCTGGCTGAACTCTTGAGGAAGTTTGCTGGAGGCCCCGCAGAGTGTGTAGGACATATTAGAATGAGGGATATACTGTTAATTAATGATATTGTGACTTTGCTTTCAATTTCAGATTGGGCTTTAATTGGTGTTGTATTTTTTTGAGCACTAGTTTCCAAATCTGCAGAAACGGAAAAACAAATTTACTCTAAGCATTTTTAATGAAGATTAAATCAGTGTATGCAAACCTCTTAGTAGAGTACATTTATAATTCTCAATCCATGTGTAATTCAGGTACATATGGAGATTCCTATATTCTTGTATTTAGCAGAAATTTGAAGTTCATCCTTCAAGTATTTCTAGAGTTGACCATCTGACTGTTGACGCTCCATGCGGTGTGTTCTTTCTCAGTGTGCAGCTCTGAGCACCTCCATGGGCTGTGCTACCACTCAGTCCCCTAGACATAAGCATATTCCAGTGACTACAGGTTGGACAAGTAAGATTTGTTTCCTGTAGAATTGGAAGTATTAAAGTGAGATCACCACTTTAAAACACTTTTTTTAAAAAAATAAAGTTATGACACTTATAAAAATATAAAATGAATACATGTTAAAGTTTTTTTTAAAAAAAATCTCATCAATTAAAGAAGAATCCAGTAAGATATTGCAACTAGCTCGAAGGAGAATTTAAAGTGCCACGTATATCAAGGTTAATGGCCAACGCAGAAATGAATTTACAAATAGATACAAAAGTGTTTTATTTATTTTTTTAAATGGGGCAGGAAGGAAATCAATTGTCCTTCTTTTGGACAGAAGTTATTTGCATGTATGTGGGCAAAAGAAATTTGCATTGCTATCAACTATCTATAATTTACAAAGCTGTAAATAATTCAAAGATAATGAAAGAAACAACATTAGGTGATCTTGAAGGTTATGCTAGACAATGCTTACTTTTCCATTGAACGCACCCAGTAATCGTTTTGTTCTATTTAAGTCTTTCACAATTTATCCCTACAGAACAAAGAAAAGAAATAGTTAAAACTGTGCATGAAATATAATTTTCTCCACATTCTTTTCCCCCTGAAATTACATAAGAAAGCCCAGGCATAACCCTAATTTCTATGCTGACTTCTGTTTTTCCACCTCTCTCTATCAAAGATGTTCCTACTTATATTCTGTTTCTGTAGATCTCTACTCATCTCTCAAGATATTCAAGACTTATCCAATGAAGCATTTTTGCTGAAGGATCCAGTTGCCTTTTCTCGTTATGCATTTCTCCAAGTAAAATCACTCAGATTGGATCGATGCCCTAAGTCTTTAGGAGAATCATCATTTCTGGATGTAAACACCCCAAGGTCCACAGAAAAGACCAAGGAGAGGGGCTTTGCCCTGTAGTTTAGCCAGGAGATATGTGTTCTTTGCAAGTCTGGTCTTTATGACTCTTAGATTGACTCCTCTCCACTTTTAGGAGTTTCAGTGAGTCTGTTGCTGCTCTCACATTTTCAAGGAGTAGAGATCAGACTTGTAGGACACATTTATATATATGTGCCAAGAATAAAACTAATTAACATAGACAGTAGGATAAATCTATATTGAGGAGAAAAATAAATGTTATCCAAACTGCTTTATAATTTTCTGGGCTCTAGTCTTTTTGTAGAGTTCATCAGTTGCCTCATTATGCATGGTGGTGTGTAGCTTTTTTTCTAATTGCAGTGGGTACTCTCTTGAGCCTCCTGGGAATTATAAAGGAACCATATATCTCTTTATGGATGTATCTTTAGTTTCAAAAATGAAAATTTGAAGTAATTGTTCTAGTAAAGACTCAATTAAACTCTTAGCTAAGGGCCATTATTATGTTTAGTGTCTGTCAGGGAAAAGGGGAGGAAGGAAGGTTAATTCTTTGATTTAAAAATGTTTGTTCACTTCCCTTTTACTTTTTCAGTCTGGGAGAATAATATCACTTGTTAAAGCTGTGTCTAAGATAGAAGTATATGGGTGGTAAGAGAGGTTCTACGACAGAGGTTGACAAACTTTTTCTATAAGGAGCTAGGTAATAAATATTTTAGGCTCTGGGGCCATGTGGTCTCTGTCACAACTACTCAGCTCTGCCACTGTAACATGAAGCAGTCATAGACAATATGCAAATGAATGGACATAATGTGATTAATAAAATTTTATTTACAACAATAGGTGATGGGTCAGATTTGGTCCATGAGGCATAGTTTGCCTACCCCTTATTTAAGAGTTTCTGTTGTTGTCATTAATCAATGAAGTGCTTAAATTTAGTATTTGTGACAAAATTAAACTCTATTGAGTCTAATCTGAGGACCTTTTCCCTTTTGTTTCAAATAAGATATGTTGGTCTGAAAATAATGTTTGAAAAAATAAAGATTTTTAAATTAAGAGAAGACACAACACAATTATAAAATAATATGACAATAGTGGATTAAATCTGTAAATTGTTCTCCACAGGGTGTCCCAATCTAAACATCCTTGCCTTTAATGGATTCATCTACACTCTATGGCTTTGCCTATGTTCATTTCACTTCTCATATGTCACATTTTCATCTGGCACTATTGGTATTTTGAAAATAAATATTTAACTGAAAAAAGTGCACTCTAAAAGCAAGTGTTTGTAGCTGTTGGAAAGATATTGAGTTATGCATGTGTGTATGAGTGTGTATGTGTGTGTGAATTTTTGTTATTCTCAAGGCCCACTCACTGTGGGTATCCTGACTCTGTCTACTCTTGGTTCTACCTGCTTCTCTTTCCATGGTGCTGAAAGTCTCAGAACGATTATGCCCTGATCTTAAAGTCTGAGCTGGGAGTCCAGTATCAGATTAAAAGTCTTCTTTTAATTCATTTCTGGAAGACTTTTAAAAGATTTCCTCAGACACCCTGGCATATAGATGAGAAGATAAAAATGTGATGGAAAGGCATGCTATGAAATAAACAAGAGCACTTTCTTATTTTATCTTTGAAGAATCTGTTAGAAAATTCAAAGAAACTTCAACTGAGTCTCAACCTATATAATATCCACCCCAAAGAATTTGCCATCCCTTGGCCTCTCCTCCAATGTACTTTAGATGCCAAATAAGAAATGAAATGAGTTCTTGAAGAACTGTAAAGCTCTCACCATACCATACTTGATCAAAAAGCGTACAACTTGACATCTACACTTAATGAAGTATCTGAGGCTAGAAAGTAGGAACTCAAAATTCTACCCAACCTTCAAGATCCCTTTCTACAAAGAATTCTTCCTCATAATTATAGTACATAGAAATATTTCCTTACTTTAGGCTTTAAACATATTAATTGTCTTTAATTTTTAATTTGACACTTATTCACAACAGCCCATTATTTACTGGTGTCTTCTCTTTCTGACCTCTTAAATAGTGAAATATTTGAGGGCTCAATCCCAGATCTTTTTCTCTTCTGTGAATATACTCTGTCCATTGCAGATTCCACCCATTCTTGTGATTTCAAACACTGTCTATAATCTGATGTCCCCCAAAACACATATCACTAGCCTCAATACCTTACTTGAATGTCAGATTTTTATGCGTCTGTCTACCTCCAATCATCCCTCCAATATCCAACATTCCTGCCCCCCACTCCTCGCAATGTTTCAACCTAACAAATACAAAATAGCACTCTTGGTGTTGCTACCCTATCTTCTACCCCTTCCATGTTTCCTATCTTATGTAAGCACCTCACATTCACCTTCTTACAAAGAGTAAGGTCTAGGATCATCCATTAACTTCAGACTGTACTTCAAATATGGTCACTATTCACAACTTCTACCTCTTTCACCCTAATCTAAGCCACCCCCCATCGTGAAGACTTTGGCAATACCTTCCCCACTGATTCCCCTACTTCCACCCCTGATCCTTTGTTGTCCAGTCTCCACCCAAATGCCAGAGTGTTTTTTAAAAAAAACGTATAACAGATTATGTAAATCTCTTAATAAAAAGTATTGAATGACCTTCCATTATATGTATAATGGTATCTATAGTCCTTACTGTGGCCAAGAAGGCCTTAAGTAATCTGGTTTTTGCCCACATCTTTGTTGTTTCCTACCACACTACCATTTGCTCACCATATTGTGCTAACAATATACTCCACTATGCTAAAATATACACAATTTTTATTTGCTGATGTATTTGTCAATACACGCATGCTATATAAATTAGAAAAAGACATAACGCAATTATGTATATAATTTTTGTACACAACACAAAAATTGTATATATTTATCCTGTGCATCATAGCATGAAAGATGTTCAGAAAGTCATCTTTCTGCTTCTTGGTTCAGCCAGTCCTATTCTTTCTCCTGAGCTTTCATCCTTGCTGCTCCCTCTGTCTGGAATGGCTAATCCTGGGTATTTTTATGGCTAGTTCATCACTACCATTTAAGTCTTTGCTCCAATGTCACCTTCTTTCTTATTTAAGGTACACTCTCCTTTAATATCCAGCCCTTTAGTTTCTCTTATTCTTTATTTTCTTGATAGCACTTAAAACTTTCACAATTCATGTCCTTTATTTGTTTGTTGTTAGTCTTCCCTTTGGAATGTAAACTTCATAGGATTAGACTCGTATGATTTCTTATCCACCTTCCCGGGGCATATATGCCTGACACATACTCTGCATTCAGTATATATTTATTGGTTGAGTAAATGAGTGTTTTTATATTTTATTGCTTGCTCTATTTATATATATTTAATTTAACTAAAATTTTCTTAAAGTTTTATTGAAATCAGCATCTCATTTTAAATGCAGTTCTTTTATTTGTGAGAATAGCATAGTTTTATATGTTTATTGACAATTTGTATTTCTTGTTCTGGGAAGAATCTATTCAAAATTATCTTATTTCCTCTTACAAAGGGAAAATCTTGGTAATCATAATAGTATAAGCAGCAAAACTAAAGTAACAGTTAACACAAATAAAATTGGTACAACCACTTCTTTCACCAATTTTTATTCATGACAATAATTCAATTTTTAAATAATCTATATTTTAAAAGAGCTCATAAGAAAGAAAAATGTCCTCTGAAGGATCAAAATTTTTTTTTAACAATTTGTAAATATTGGTATTTTTCTTGAATAAATCAATGTTTGGTTGACTTCTGGGTAGAATTTATGTACCTATAATCCATTCTCATATAATGATATAATTGTTTACATAAATTGTAATAGTATGAGTTGAAATATTACAGTAATATAAAAAATTACAAAATAATAACAAAGCAGACTTTTCAAAATAAACATAACAAAACAAGTAATTTGAACATGATGCTTTTAATTTGTTTAAAATGTTCACCAATTTTAATTCTAATACTTAAAAAACATAGATTCTTCATGCATTTAGCAATGGGAAGCTCACATTACTTAAGGTAATGGAATTACACTGTACAACATTTCTATAGATGAAAGACCTCATCTCTTTAGTATACATATTGTCTTTAAAGAAATGTACTTATGCTTTGCATACAACAGAACTATTCCATGGTCCATGTTTATTTTTTCCTTGATATTTAATATTAGAAACTTACTCCTCTGTGTAATGTGCTACATTGGAAAGACACCTGCCCTCCTGGTCAATGATTTTCAACTCTTTTCCTTTGTGTCTTGGATTTGCCTCCAGAGTGGCCACTGGGAGGGGACGATAGGGTGGAGTAGTCAAATGAAAACAGTCAGGAGTTCAGGCTTCTTATTTAAAAATAAAATGTGGACTTCTGGTCTTTTCATCATGATATAACATATCAATGTCAATGTGCAGATCCAGCCAAAGATGACCTCATTGACTTAAGGACCAAGGAGGGACATGGCAAGAATTCAATCTTGAGAGTAGTGTAGAACTCTGCTATTTTTTTAAACAAGCTTACCTTGATCTGGAACAAAGTAGAATGGCAGAATTGAGGACATTTCATTTATTATTATTTTTAATTGACAAATAAAATTATGCATATTTATCCTGTACAACATGCTGTTTTGAACTAAGTGTACATTGTCGAATGGCTAATTGAACTAATTAACATGTGTACTATCTTAAATACTTATCATTTTTTTTGTGATGAGAACACTTAAAATGAGTACATTCCCTTCTATCAACTTTGTGGATCAAAGCTATCAGAACTTATCTTCACCAGTCAAAAATTTAGAATTGGCAGTGTTTTCTCAAACATTTTAAAAACAGAATTCAAGTGTAATATTATTTTATTTGTGTGATTTGAATCTTCCTTCCTTTTCTCCTCTTTCTTTCCTTTCTCTCTTTTTAATAAGAAATATGTATTATTTACTTTATAAAAAATATATATTATTTATTTTTACATGAAAACCAAGATAGCCATTTAAATATTTAAAGAATATTTAAATATTTAAAAAATCCATATGCATTTTTTCTGGATCAGGAGTTCACTTATATATAAATCAAAATTCTTTTTATTTTAAATGGCTAAAAATCACTATTTCTAATAGACAAAGAAGAAAAACTATGGACCAACATGGCAGAACTTTAAGAGGCCATTCTTAGTCTTAGAGATGATTGAAATTAGAAATTCTGCCAAGAATTTCCCTCTTTCCATACCTCATCTAGTGCCTGAAGATCTTATTATTCCTCTTGGTTAAGTCACAGACATTTATATCCTGGAATCATATTGACAGGCCATTCCAGATCTTATGTTCTCATAATCAACAGTCCATAATCCCCTTCTAACAGTTTCCATTAGAAAAATAATAGGAAGTGGTTGCTTTTTCTTAGGAGGCCACCATGATGGGACAAGAGGATCTGGTACAGTGAGAGGTTCACCAGGGCTGGGCAATCCAGGAGTATGTTGAGGTCATAACCAACTGAAAATTGTGAGCTTTCTCAACTTGTGTGATATTTGCTGTCCTTCAAGACTCCCAATCCTAAAGGAGAAGTTGACAGCTCTTGAAGGGAGAAAAGACAGTGACAAACAATCACCTATAACTATGCCTTGCTGCTGCTCTGAAGTCACTTTATAAAACGCAGACCCATGTGGGAAAGACGCTGGCATCCTTCAGCAACTTCCTCTATCTTTAAAGATCCACAGGCTTACACTTCGCTTTCTTTTTTAAAAAAGTGTGGCCCTTTGACTCCGACGTGTACAGCTGGGGTTATGATGTGGCATGTGGGAAGAAGTCCAGGGGAACTCTTGGAAACAACACCAGGCATTTTACCTTTTTAGTAACGTATTATAAAACAACTCATCAGTGTGTTTGAAGTGCTCAGAACCAAGAGCCTGGGCCTTTTAGCGTCCTCCCAACTGCTCTTCTTCCTTCGCTCTCAGATTTTCCTTCTTGTCACCTCTGCATTGATACTATATACAGTCTTTGTCTCTGCTTCACTTTTGGTAAGAGGTGGGGGCAGTCTTGGATGAGACACTCGTTTCCTGGCAAGGAGGCTGCCTGACAATGTTGCTGCTAACCTGTCAGTTTCTTGTCCTTTTGGAGAGGTCAAAGGCAGGTTCACACCTAGTTTGGAGGGACATATTTAGAGTTTTCTTTTTTGTTGCTTAGGGTGATTTTGCCTATCATATTTCCCTAATAAATTCCTTAACTTAGGGAAAAAGAAAAGAAAGTAGGAAAAAGCACTGGTTAAACCATGTTGGGCCGCAGGACCATCTCTGCAGTCATCATTGTGGCCTAGAGATTCTGTGACGGACAAGCTGGACAAGAGCACACTCCTCTGTCCTTATCACCACTTTGTGGATGGAGCAGAAGAAAAGCAGTTTGCCCAATGGGAAACCTATATTTTATGCAGATTGAGCAATGGATGTCAATCAGAAACATTCTCATAAGGGATTTGTGCTCTAAAAGCAACTACAAAATGTTGACTTACTATATCAGAAATACTGCAAATGCAGAATATTGTAAACAAATTTGTCAATATAGAGTAGTGAAGGAAGAGGGTGTCTTGGATTTTTATGCTTAAGAGCTCTGTTGCCTTTGGTAAGTCACCTAAAGGATCTGGTCCCCTGGGTCTCTATCTGTGAAGCATAAATGACTACATTATAGTTTTGTTTTAAAGACTGGAAAGTAGAAAACATGTCTGCATGCTGCCTCCGGTTTCTAGAACACGATAAGCACTCAGATAATGGCAGTTATTTGTTGTTGCTGTAGAATTTTGCAGTGGAAGCACTTTTTCTGGGCTTCCTTATAGCACAGCACATTCCATCTGAACACTCTGCCAAGACTGCAAAAGTTCTTTATCCACCTCATAGCACAAAGGAAATTGTTCTACGATGTGCAAAATACACATTTCTCCTGCTTCTTTTGCTTTTATTCTCGTCCTCTATGGGTTCATGCTTTCTGCTTCCTTTTTCCCCCCTATTCTTTCATCTCCATTTGAAGTTTTGTCTCTTCCCATCTATCTTTCATCTCTGACAGCCCAGTACAGACTCTCTGTCCATTCAGAACTTCAGTGCCCGTTCGAAATGGGAGCTTGGTTCATCAGAGAATATGAGGCACATTAAGCTTCTAATGCCATGACGGGATCACGAAGAACAAAGTTTCAATCCTGACAACCCATTTCCTCTGGGATGGGAAAATGGTGGTTAATTATATGGAAAACAGTTGTATACTAAACTTGACTGTTTGCTTGTACAAATCACACTGACAGATTGCTACAGTTCAGAGCAAGTAGTTTTAAAAAGGAAAGGTGTACACGTGTTCTGTGCAATTAAACTTCTATGAAAGGGGGTAGATTCAAGATCTGAATTCTTCAGTCGTTTGTGTGTGTGTGTGTGTGTGTGTGTGTGTGTGTGCCTGTGTGTTGGGGGAAGGGTGTGACAGACCTAATCCCAATCTTTCACATTTGGATGGTATTAGCATATTTTTTTAAAGCGTCTTCCTTTCAATAAGCCATATGTGTTCTGGAAATGTCAACTCATATTAAAATATAATTAAGAAAGTCATCCTCTTCTCTTTATAGTGATAGTGCATTTTAGATTCAATGTATACATTTTGCTACTTGGACTATTTAATCCATTTTATTTTCTGGTCGTATGCATTGTAGACCAGGTCAATAGATATACATAAAGCAAATATAAATGGCATCCATTTGAGGTATCATAGTTAGATATCTGTAGGACTAAATATAGCTTTTCTGTATCATTGAACAACTTTGTTATTATTTTCAATATGAAAAACTTCCTTAATAAAAGACAATTACATAATTCTCTTAGCAGATAACTTAAGCATTTTTTTGATGATGGTGATGTTGGAATAAAAATACCCTACATTATATAATTGAGAGTGTTTGACAGTGATTTATGCATTTGTAACACCTTAAGACTTTGCCATTCACAAGTGTCATCCATGTCAAAACATAAAAAGATAATTACTTTGTGGAAAGAGATGTTACCCAGGTAATTCTTTAAAAGTGTATGCTACTTCCAATAAAACTGAAATTGCATTCCATGGCCAATGAGAGCACTTCTTGCAGTCATCAATGCATAATCTTAATCTTAATGAGGTCCCAATCACATTCGGCTGTCATAGGCTTTTAAACTTCTCCTAGGTCTGTTCCTTGGTTCCATTAATTAGTATGTATATTATCAGGAGCCTAAAATAGATATCATATTAAGCAGAAGATTTTGAGATGTGTTCATGACATCCTGTTTGGTTTTTACACTATTCATAGGCTAGAGCAGTTTAAGCATTAGTTGAACAGCTTTCCCTATTCTGATAAGACAGAGAACATATGTTACAGGCATTCAGTAACTCTATAAGAAAGCCCTATTAACATTTTCTTTTTTAAAAGGTTTTAATAGGAATGAAAAAAATAATTGAAAGATTCACTATACATATTTTAGGTATTTTGAAGAGGAGTTGGTGAAGCGTGGAGAGACTGCTACTGGCATTGATGAATTCTGTCAATTGCCTGGGTGATGTATCACAATTAAGAACCAGCTTTATAATCTCTACAGAAAGCAATACATTAATCCTACTAGAAGAGTTAATAGATACTTGGTAGGCAGTGATCGTCAAAGAGTATGTTTCTATTTGATTTTGCAAGGAAGATTCCCTGAAAGATAAAACCAGCTCACTTTGAACAGCTCATAGTTTAAAAGTCTGAGTCAGAGCCTTTATGCTCCAATGACATATTTCACTTTTAAATTTTGGCTAAGCAAAAGCATATGAATGACAAATATGTGGTAGAAACATGTCACTATAGGTCATGTCTCAATGGTGTTTTTCAACAGCTAGTAAATGTAACATACCTTTGTACATTTCCTGAAGTATTCAAGTGACAACAATAACTTATACAGTTCCATCTGAGTCATATAACATGTTGCAAATATTAAAATCAGCTTATCTTTATTTAAAACAAAAGTCAGTGTTTCTGTGACTAGCTTTCAAATGACTGTCAAATATCAACTTTGTACTTCATATTTCAACAGTTATAAATAGCACTCTAGATAAAGCAGAGGTCTCAGTGCTATATTAGCATTTTCTATGAAGGTTTTAGATAACTATATAGTTAATGAAGAAACAAAAAATTATTGTAACAATTTTGAAGAAATACTATTTGATAATAGTGATAATTCTTCTTACAAAAAGAGTTTTATTTGCAACTCTACATAATACAAAATAAGGTTCCAGAATATATAATTTAAAAATAGCAATAGTTTCAGGGTCCTGAATAGTCACTTCTGTATACTGGGAAATTAAAAAAAAAATTTTTTGCAAGTTTTTAATTAATTAATTTAATTTTTAATCTTTAAAATTTTTAATTATGGGTACATACAATTTGTATATCTGTGATATTTTGATACAGACATACAATGTGAATTAATCAAATCAGGGTAATTGGAGTATCCATCACCTCAGGCATTTATCATTTCGTTGTGTTAGGGACATTCCAATTCCACTCTTTTAGTTATTTTAAAGTATATTCTAACTTATTGTTAATTATAGTCACTTTTTTGTGCTTTCAAATATTGCTCATTCTATCTAAGTATCTGACTATATTTTGCACTCATTAACCAGCCCCACTATATGCCCCACTTCGCTACACTTCCCAACCTCTGGTAACCACCATTCTACTCTCTGTCTCCATGAAGTCAATGTTTTTAACATTTAGTTCCTGCATGTGAGTGAGAACATGCAAGATCTGTCTTTCTGTGCCTGGCTTATTTCACTTAACATAATGTTTCCCAGTTCCATCCATGTTGTTGCAAAGGGCAGAATTTCATTCCTTTTATGACTATATAATATTCCATTGTACATGTGTACCACGACTTCTTTATCCCTTGAGAAATTTTTATTTTACACAACATAATTGTATTTTCTATAATCCGTGACACAACGTATAGTAGTAGAACCAACCCCTCCTCACCAAAATAAAGTAAACTTCTAACATAGTGAAAATTTGTATTCTTTTTAGAATAAAAAACATTTTTATTATCTTGATTTATAGATTTAGAAACTAAAATTATTATTATTTTTTTTCTGTAGATATGATGTCTTTCTATGTTGCCCAGGCTGGTCTTGAACTCCTGGCCTCAAGCAATCTTCTCACCTCCATCTTCCAAAGTGCTGGGATTATGGGTGTAAATTACCATGCCATCCCTGAAAAATTTTTATTGATATATTGAAATCCATGAGATGGGCTGAACTCAGAAATATATTTAATGAAATAAAATAGATGAAACTATAAAGTGCTGAACAAACACCAAAAACTGTAAACAGTTCAAATCTTCTTCCCAGCTCAGTGGTCCTTCTATTGTAAAAGATCAAGTAAAGCAGAGCGTTGTGTGCCTACAAGTTAGTGAAACATTTTTCCCTGTCCTGAAACTTAAATAGGAGAGTGAGCATTTGGATTTCTTGCCTATATTATCTAGCTGTTTCAGCAATCATCTGAGAATCCAATTTGAAATTCCATCTCTAATAATGTTCTATGAAGTCGTTCTGAATGACAAAATTCAAAATACTTAAGTTGAAGTTATTAAAGTCAAAATTTTGCTCTGTGAGTCAAAGATTTAGTTATACATATAGTTTTCATTTCAAATGATTAGAGTAAGAATGATATTATAATAACGGCAGCCTTCAAAAAACTTGCTGATCACATAAACTTATTTTAATACCGCTTGTTCATGGGTCTTATACAGCCTAAATAAAGGTGGCCTATGATGTAGTATTAATCATCCTGGAAATAATCAATTTTTTTAATACATATTAAAACATTAAAAATGTGTAAGTGGAGGAGTAAGTTAGCATAAACATTTTTATTGTTGATTGCTACTTGAATCCTTGTGTTTGGAGTATTAAACAAAATGTTCTGTTACTGGGGGAAATTAAACCGAGAATAAAGATAAAAGGCTTTAATATAAACAGTATTCAATTTAAACACAGATTATTTAAGTTTGTTTACTGGAACTTGGAGACCATTTTCTAATAAAAATTGCTCTGAATATTAAGTAAGAGAATAAAGCTAGTTCACACACACACACACACACACACACACTCTGTCTCTCTCTCCACACACATACACACATACACACACACCATACACAATTTTTTTTCCCTTAATAGAACAGAAAAATATGGCATATACAATGACAAAAAGATGGAAAACAAAAGATATCTGTGCATCTCGAATCCTGGTGCTGAGGAATACTGATTTATTTAGAAGAGGCAGTCAGTTTTGTGAGGAATGAGGGGAGAAATTTTCAATCCCTTGGCCTACTTAAAATATATCTTGCAGTTTTTATTTTTCTTGATTTAGTGTATTAGTAATATTAATATTGTGTTTTATCATCCATGTCATTTTTGGTTTTCAGGTGAAGTTGGAAAGGTTGAGAGATTGATAATGAGACCGATGGTTAAGAGGAAAAGACTTTCCTTAGGCAAGGAGGAAGCACAGAGAGAGGAAGAACAAAAGGGATTTCCAGGAGGTGTATCTCTAGGTAAAAGAAAGATTTACTGTGTAGAAATTAACTAAGTTATGGGCAATGCATAAACCAACAGAAATCAACATATAAACTGAAGGAAGCCATGTCTATGCACAGATTTCTTAGAGATGGAAGTCCATGGTCATCTATTCTCATAACCACCCACCAAGGGGGGCCAAAGCTCCAGAAGAGTTGGTAGTTGTCAGAACTCAGAGAAGAGCATTTAAAGTGAAAAAGCATGGAGGAGAGGGGTGAAAGTTGGCAATCAGCATGGAGTAATTATTACCTAGAAAAGTCTAAGTTTTTTTGCTTATGAGGAAGTATGAGGTTGATGAACCGGTATTTGTGGTTATTTTTTCACATCTAACTTGTTATTTTTGTTTGTATTTTAAAACAGTATCCTAAAAATGGAAATTGCTATAAATACTATTATGAAGGAATAAACATTATAAAAGATACACAATACTTTCCATTTCCATTGTCATTAAGACCTCAAGGTCTTAAAGCAGATAAAAAATGTGATGGCATCTTTGCCTTTCATATTTGAAATGATTTTTGCATTGACTGCTCATGTCTGAGAAAAATGGCAAATCTCCATGCATTCTTTTTGCAAAAATTTCATGTATATCTAGTTGTAATTAAAAATAAATTTTTAGAACAAGCTTTTCGAAGTATAACGATGTATTTTTAAACCACATTTTAAAACATTTTGAGGTGCACTTGAATAGCACTGATTATATAAAAAGGATTTTTCACTTTACCACTAAAAAATAATTATGTGCTTTTTCAAATTTGAAAGTAGTATAGGAAGTTAATGCTATCTCTTTTTTAGATTATTGTGCAATGTTGCCATTTTTGACATTAAGCACTATGAATAATCTAAAAATAGTTTTCTTTAGAAGTGATGTCCTCAAATATGTGTTAACATTACCATATAAATGATGAGTAATTAAGTTTGTTATTAGTAAATGGAAATCCTACCATTGCACACACATAACACTTCTCTTGCAACCTTATCTATTTTAAATGTATTCTTTAACATAATTATATAAAGACAAATTTAATCTTAATGTGTCAGAAAGTATTATCATCTTGCAAGCAGTACTCCAAGGTTAATAATGTCTGGGAATATAAAGTGTTTTTGACTGTAAGATTAGTCTTCTTATTTGAAAAAGGCTTTAAATTTCATTTCAAAGGAGATTTCACGCCCCATGAAATTTAAACTATGACATTAAGAAAACATTCACTTTATTATAATGCACTAAAAAATTATAGTGCAAATGCTTCTTGTTCCTATCCATCAAAACTGTTGTTAGAAATGTAAAGGGAGCTTTCTTAGGTAAAAATTATGTGATATGTTGGGAAAAAAAAAATGAATGCCTCCAACTGTTCATCCTGAAGTCAGGTAATTACTGTTTCAATTATGTTATAGAATGCTTTGAAATTAGGTCCTACAGTCGGTTGTAGTAGAGTTTATGTTTAGATAATCTTTTGTTTGTTGAAATTTCTGTTTATCCAAATGTTTTATGAAGTATTCCACATGCTTTAAAAATAAGTTTTGAGGAAATCTTCTAAAAATACTCTTGATATTCCTTCTGCATCACGAATTAATACTGAGACTGCAGGACACAGATGTGTGGTATCCTTAAATACTAATGTGAAGATTTCATTTGTTATCACACAGCATTTCTAGATATTCTAGCTAGATCTCAACTTTGATTTGACTGTCTCCTTTTCAAAACAAAATATTTTTTGAACATTATAAAAAATCTAAGAAACACAGATTCCTGCAAAATTTAGTGCATGATGATAATATTTTTATTCTTGAGTTTTAGATCGTATTCATCATGACCTAAAATTACACTTTAATGTATATTTAACTTCTTTAAAAATTGGAAACTGACTTAATCATTCATTTCCAAGATGATCATAAGTAATACAAACCACACTTTGAGTAATAATGGTCCATAGCAGACACTCAATAAATATTAGTTGAATGAGTACATTGATATATCAATATATGACAGAAATTATGGGAGTTATACCTGTCAAATAATAATGACTAAGCCATATTCTGACAAAGAAGATGTGTGCTTATATTTCATATCTATAAAAATATCACTATCTTAAATAAGGATAGCTCATTTAAAAATAGAAATGAACAAAATAGAACATGAAGCATACACTTTTTGTCCAGACCAAGTTGAAAACCAAATGGAAAATAACTCATAGGAGAAGAATAAGAGATGAAATTGTCATCTTTATTACTTTTGAAGCCAACTGGCCCATGAACAAGAGTGTTTGCTAATCTTTGACACTCCACACTGACCTATCCATATATTTTCAGGAAGAATTGGGCAGCAATAAGCCCCTACATCCTCCACCTATGAGCCTACATAAAATGTTATCTTGGTGCTGAACAGATCAGAGGAGAAAATAAGTCCTTGAGAAGTAGTAACAATTTGATTGTTCTTATGCAGTTTTCAGCTCAAATTTATATAAACTGGCTTGTTCAAAAATCTTGGCTTAGAGTCACAAAGTTGCTTAGAAAAAGACTTATGACTAATAGTTTAGCTAGGCTAGTGGAGAAGCAAATGAGAATGCTCTCTGAAAGATGTCACTTTTATTCTAGATATTAAAATTCCCCACAAATATTTTTTTCCAAGCACAATAAGCAAGACCAGTAGAAAATAAACATACACATGCACAAAAAGTACAATAAGAGAATTGGAAGAAAATATTGAAAGGTGAAGTAGATCCCCAAATACTTAATATATTAGAAATATGAGACACAGATGAGAAAACAATTATTCTTCTTATGTTCAAAGAAATAAAACAACCAAGTTGTATATGTATCTGTGGAGAACATAATAGTATAAAAATTGGCAAAGCAGATTTGAAAAGGCAAGAGTAAAAATTGCAATAACAAATACTGAAAATTCAATAAATGGGTTTAAACACTGTTTATATACAGTTGAAAATAGAATTAAATAGAATAAACATCAGAAGAAATTACCCAGAGCACACTTCATAAACAGAGAGGTGTGTGGTATGGGAGGTGTAGCTGGATCATGATTAGAAGAAGAAAGAGTGAATGTCATTGAGGGCTGGCGACTTTCCAGCACTGGCAAAAGACATCAATCCACAGACTCAAGAAGCCCAGTGGCTTTCCGGTGGTGACGACCTCCCCATGAGAACATGCCTCTTGCAAAGAATCTCCCTCATCCCTCTCCAGAAGAGCAGAAAAGGAAACACATAAAGAGGCATCTGGTGCAGAGCCCCAATTCCTTCCTCATGGATGTGAAATGCCCAGGGTGCCATAAAATCACCATGGCCTTGAGCCAGACACAAACAGTAGTTTTGTGTGTCGATTGCTCCACTGTCCTCTGCAAGCCTATGGAAGGAAACACAGAGCTTACAGAAGGATGTTGCTTCAGAAGGAATCAGCACTATATGCTATCCCAATAAACACATTGGGTATACACATTGGCCTTCTTTTACATACATATGTAAATATGTGTAAGATACATATGAATATATGTACATGTATGTGTATATATATGTGTATGTATACATACACATATATATGTAAAAGAAGCCCAATGAATCTCATCTCAAGAAGTTTGAGTATAAAACAGCTGCATTTAGGCACATTATAATGAAATTGAAGTACAACAAAGGAAAAAAAGAAAAGTCTTAGAAGTCATCCAAGGGGGAAAAAAGTATGTTACTTCTAAGGATTTCCAAATACCCATGGCTATGTTGTCATCAGCAATAATGCTAGCCAGAAAAGAACGGGCTGACAATTTTAGTGTACTGAAGAATATCAGACAAAGAATACATCATTATAGATATATATAACATTCTGAAGAAAATTATAATGCAAATACTACTATGTCAAACTATTAGAAAACAGCTAAAACATAAAAAAGTTTAAAATTAAGGAGTTAAACATAAATTTCATATGTTATAAAAAGAAATCCAAAACAAATATAAATGAAAGGAACATGACAGTAACATAGGTGAAATAATAAATTAATATTATAGAAGTAAAAAGAACAAAGCTGAAGATTCCTCTTTGAAAAGATTACAAACTCTATGAACTTTGATCCATGGTATTGATTAGGACAATAAAATAGAAGGCATAAATAACTGATACCAGGAATGAAACAGGAGGCCCAATTCCAGATGTTAACAGACATTTTAAAGATAATGTAAAGATTTTATGAACAACTTTGGGCCAACACATTTGAACATTTAGATCAAATGGGCAATGTCTTAGAAAAGACATAGCTCAGCAAAACAAAGAAAGGAGGAGCCTGAATTGTAGTCAAAAATCTTTCTACAGAGAAAACTTCAGGCTTAACGGACTTTAATGTGCTATTATTATAGAAAAAGATAATAATGGCAAACATAATAAATATGATAAACTACAAAATAAGACACTTAGAAAACATTTCACATGCTTACAGATGGTGTGATCAGATTGCTGTGAAATTCCAGGGCCTTGGGCTGTAAAGAAGCAGATGCTTGCTGTCGAATTCATGACCACTTCACCCAAGCATGAACATCTCCATTCTTGAATCTTAATCCTCAATCCTTCTTTTTTCTCACGGTGTTAAAAAACTATTACATAAATGCCAGGCTGTATGCATACTGGCACATTTGCCTTTCTTTAAACCTTTGTAAAATACAAAAGATGAAAAAACACTGACTTGTCATACTTAACATTCAAATCTGGCAACGTGGACGTGGGGACTACAAAAGGAATGAAATCAGAGGATTAGAAGAAACCTTGGGTCTTGCTAATCTCTGCATTGTAAAACCACACGAACGATCATGGTAAATCAATTTTATTTTTAGTATGTCTGCCTCCTACAGGTTTGGTCATACAAAGAAAAAGCAGTGTGAGTTCTTTGGAATTTAAATATATGTATAATGGTCACCTTTCTATGGGTCTCTCTTTTTAAATTACACAAAAACTTCTGTATGCAGCCATGATCTTTCAATTTCTTTTTTCTTACTTTGAACTTGACATTATGCCTTAAATATTATTACCTGATCCTGTTTGACAATGGCATGTTATAACAATAAAAATATAATAATTATAATAGTAATTATCCAACTAGTGGCTAACGTTTACTGAAATGCTTAATACAGTCCAGCACTGTCCTAAGCACTTTAATAATAGCTAATGTTTATTTCTATATTTCAAACACTTTACATGGATTATAGAAATTTAGTAACTTGCCCATGGTTATGAAGCTATTAAATGGCAAGACTAGGATTCAAATCCAAGAAGTTTGAGTCTAGGACAGTGGGTCTCAATGTTAGTTGAGGGCTTATAAAAAAAAACACAGTTTTGGGGCCCACATTTAGTAGGTCTGGAGTCGGGTCTAAGAATTTGCATTTCTAACGGATTTTTGGATAAATCTGATGCTGCTGGTCCAGGGACCACACTTACAGAATCATTGGTATCAGAACCTGGTCTCTAAAGCTGCAGTCCCTAGCCCCTGGGCCGTGGACTGGTACTGGCCCATGGCCTGTTAGGAACCCGGCCTCACAGCAGGAGCTGAGCAGCAGGTGAGCTAAGGAAGCTTCATCTGTACTTACAGCCTAGCTGCCCTCCATAGGTCACATCAGCCCCTGAGCTCCGCCTCCTGGCAGCATTAGTGGCAGGAAAACAAGCTCAGGGCACCCTCTGATACTGCAATATAGTGAGTTGTGTAATTACTTCATTAAATATTACAATGAAATAATGACAGAAATAAAGTGCACAATAAATGTAATGCACTTGAATCATCCGGAAACCATCCCTTCCAACCCCCTCAGTCTGTGGAAAAATTGTCTTCCATGAAACTAGTTTCTGGTGCCCAAAAGATTGGGGACAGTTGCAGTCTAAAGCACTATGCTCTACTGCCTCCTTTCAGCATCTCAATTAATCCTGTCGACAATTCTGAGACATGTATGACCATTATCTCTATTTCTACATGAGAAAATTGAGAATGAGAAAGATTAAGTACATTACTCGAGGTCAAACAGCTAGTAAATAGTAGAATTAGAATTTGAAATCATGTCTATCTGCCTCTATCTAATTATTTTTGGACTCTGTGTGCATATGCTTGTGTGTGTGGTTGGTTTAAAAATAGTGTAATGTAGATTTTAAATTTTAATTAGAATCCAACATTGTGGAATTCATGATTTTCTGCAGAACTATACCCAGTGGTTTCTTATAACATGGCTTAAGAAACCACTGCAAAGCCCAAACTTCTAACCACATTTCTACCATAAGTTAAAAATAACCAAGACCAATCTATGCATTCCTAAGAATCACTTAGAGAAAAATGAACCAGGAACTTTTGCCTTTATTTTTTCTAATTCTGGATATCTATTACTATTTATAATGTTCAACATTTTCTGAGGTATTCTTTATTTTGAATAATTCTTTATTAATGAGATTTTAAATTCAAAATTAATAAATGATTAACAGTAGTGGAGGAAAATTTGCTTTCTAAATTATAATGCATTTTTTTCTAGTTTAACAATTCAGATGAGTTTACCAAGCTAAAAGAATTCCCAGATTAATTCCAAAATTCACAGTAGGGAAAAGGGCATCATGAAATTATAGACTTTGGGGATCCCGTGAATCTAAATTCTTTCATATTTCTTTCTAACTGAACACTCGAATCCTAGTTCACACACACACACACACACACACACACACACCCCCCCACACACACACATATATTTGATATCTCAAAGGGATTCATTCACAAGGATCAAAGGCTTTCATGCTGACCACTGCTATTGCCTATTCTTAAATTTTTTAAAGTGCAGTATTTTAGATCAAAGCCTTCTTTCAGATGATCTTCCTACTTAAGAGGCAGAGATTGTAGGAGAATTTTATAATCCAAGGATTTCCCATTTGGACAAATGTGGCTACTATATAGATTTCAGTAGGAGATAGAAAAGCTGTGTCTTAGAATTCACAATTGTAATATTTATCTTGATATTGTGAAAAGTCAAGATATAACTTTGGCATTAATAGTAAATAGCGTGGTTAAATATAAACATAGTCATTTAGATTCTCAAGAACTTTCTTTGTAAGTATTGCCAAAAAGTAGGCTATCTTCCCTTTGCTGTTTGAGCATAAAATGCTCCATGCATTAAGCCTTGCGTTAGCTTGGGGCTGGAGCAATGTGCTTGCCTGGCGACTTTCATTTTCTTTTCTCTTTAGAAATATGCTTATTGTGAGGAGAAGCAAACATTACACTATACTGTTATTAATATTTGAGTGTTATTTAAGATATTTATTAGAAAAAAATTTCAAAATTAAAAAATATTTGTTAAGATATTTTTTTTTCTTAGGTGTAGTTTTAGAAGGTTTTTGGTTTTCATGACTGACTCAATAGACCTACAGGCTCAATTTAAAATCACATAATTAAAAATTTTAGAAAATGAGAATATTGAGAACTTTTGAACCTCAATAGTTCTTAATTCTAGGTGAATTCACTTTATTTGTCATGGATGGTAAATGGATAAAGCTCTGTGGAAAAACATAGCTGTTTGCTTTTCCTCATATCAAGTAGCAAGAAGGCTTTTACATTGTCACTGTGCTGTTTCTGCCACCATCATTAGTAGGGTCCGGACACTGATTCTCATAGCAGAAAGAAACTTTATTCTGCCCTGAATTTTCAAAGAAAAGATGACAGTACATAGTAGGAATTCACAATCCTTGGTCTTGAAAATTCTCAGTCTGACTTTCCCTGAATTTTTTTTCTACAAAATTTTTCCTGAACTAGGAGAAAGTTCTCTAAAGTCTCTACCTACAGAAATGCTCTGAGTGGTGACAGCCATGAATGGATAAAATGGCCTATGACTACCTTCCTTTTAGTGACCAAATAGATTGTCTCTGGGATTTCCTTTCTCAATTCTGAGGTTCATGAATCACATCAAAGTGTTTTAACTGTGTGTCTAGTTTAATAATAAAACTGGTGCTCATTTTCTCAGGTATAAAAATTATTTCCTTAATTTCAGGTCATTATTGAAATTTCTTTTTTTTCTGAACACTTTGAGTTTATTTCTATTGCCATATTCACTTTCAGTTTTTATTTGATCAAGAAAAATTTACTCTTTTCAATTTTCTTCGTAAATTATTCCTTTTACTTCTATTGCCCTTTTTATTCCTCATTCTTGTATTTTCCCATAAATTGCTAATTGCAAAAACTTAATCTCAAGAAATTTCTGAAGTATAATATACACCTGACAAGATCAAGTATATTTCTGTGCATTCTATGAAAACATAAGGTCTCATGTAACTCTACTATTTGTCTTAATGCATTGATCCAGGATCAGTAAATGTGGAATAATGTGTGTGGATTACCAAATACACTTGAACTTCTGGGAATTGTGTGGTTATTTGGTTAACTCTGTCCTCTCATAAAACTGTAAACACTTTGATGGCAGGAACTATGTCAACTTTCATGTTTGTACAATAATTAATATATTGAAATGGGAATGAATGACTGCATTTTATGGTATAATGGCTTAAAGTAAAAACTCAATATTTCTAAAATTGGGTTTCTAGAATTCTAGAATTATTTCAGCAGGTGAGTAAAAAAAGTGTTCAAGTTGAAATAATTGAATCATCTGTACTACTGCTGATTTTACAGTACTGTTTCATCTATAGGAAAAAAAATGTCTGACTAGAATGGACTAATATTTTTGAAATTTTATCTGATTATGTTAGTCAGTTTAGGCCGGCATAACAAAATATCACAGACTAGTGTCTTTAACAGCAGAAATTTTTTTTTTCCTCAGAGTTCTGGAGGCTATAAATTCAAGATCAAAGTGTCTTGACAATAGCTACGCAATAGCTACAAAGAAAATAAAATATGGAGGAACATACTTAACCAAGGAGGTGAAAGATCTCTACAAAGAAAACTATGAAACACTGAAGAAAAAAATCGCGGATGACAAAAACTAATGGGAAAACACATCGTGCCCATGGACCAGTAAAATCAACATTGTTAAAATGTCCATATTACCCAAAGTGATTTACATATTCAATGAAATCCCCATCAAAATACCAACATCATAATTCACAGATCTAGAAACAATAATTCTATGCTTCATTTGGAAGCAGAAAAAAACCTGAGTAACTGAAGCAATCTTAAGCAAAAAGAACAAATCTTGAGACATCACATTACCAGACTTCAATCTGTACTACAAGGCTATAGTAACTACAACATCACGGTATTAGCACAAATATAGAGACATACTAATGAAACAGAACAGAGAATCCATATATAAAAGTATCTGCATATAGCAAACTGATTTTTGACAAAGCAGACAAAAATATACACTGGGAAAAAGAATCCCTATTCAATAAATGGTGCTGGGAAAATTGGATAGCCACATGCAGAAGAATAAAACAAAATTCATAATTCTCACCATTCACAAAAATTAATTCAAGATGGATAAAAGAATTAAGTGTAAGTCATGAAGCCATTAAGAATTCTAGAAGAAAATGTTGAAACAACTCTTCCAGATATTGGCTTAAGCAATGAATTTATAAAGAAGACTCCAATGGCAATCACGGCAACAACAAAAATAAATAAATAGGACTTGATTAAATTAAAAGGCTTCTATACAGCTAAGAAAATAATCAACAGAGTAAATAGACAACCCACAGAATGGGAGGAAATATTCATAAGCTATACATTCTGATAAAACTCTAATAACCAGAATGCACAAAGAACTCAAGCAAATCAGCAAGAAAAAAACAAGCAACCCCATTGAAAAGCGTACAAAAGACATGAACAGATGCTTTTCAAAAGAAGATAGACAAATGGCCAATAAACATATGAAAAAATGCTCAATATTTCTAATCATCAGGAAAATGCAAATTAAAACCACAATGAAATATTACCTTACTCCAGTTAGAATGGCTTTATTAGAAGGTTCAAAAAATAATTAGATGCTGGAGTGGATATAGAGAGAAAGGAACACTTACACACTGTTGGTGGGGCTGCAAGTTAGTACGCTATGGAAAACAGTATGGGGATTCCTCAAAGAACTAAAAGTAGACCTACCATTTGATCTAGCAATCCCACTACCGGGTATTTACCCAAAGAAAAAGAAGACATTTTACCAAAAGACCCCTGCACTCTAATGTTTACTGCAGCACAATTCACAATTGCAAAGATGTGGAATCAACCTGAATGACCATCAATTCATGAATGGATTAAAAAACATGGAATATGTATACCATGGAGTACTACTCAGCCATAAAAAGGATGAATTAATGCCTTTTGCAACAATTTGGATAGAACTGGAGATGATTATCTTAAGCAAAATATCTAAAACATGGAAAAACAAACACCACATGTACTGGCTATTAAATGAAACTAACCCATGAGCACACATGTGCATAGAGGAAAGCAAAAGTCAGTGGAAATCAAACAGAGGGAAGGGACAAGGAGGAGATGGACAAAAACCTATCTAACAGGTACAATGAACACTATTTGGGTGATGGGCACACTTATAATCCTGACTAAAGCATTAAAAAAGCAATCCATGAAACCAAAAACATTTGTACTCCCATAATATTTTGAGAGCTTGTTTGGAGATTCTAGCAGGGGAGCATAGCAACTCGTATACCCTTGACAGAAGAATGGTCCTCCTCTATTGGGGAAGGTAATTCTCTTCAACCAAGCACACAGCTTCGGGAGGGATGCACATGGAGTGGCGAGGAGGAAGGGGACACCAGCCTAGCCAGCCAGATCAGCCGAATCAACCCTGGCAATCAATGGGGTGACAGATGTCATAGCCAAATCGCCCTCACATCGCCCCGTAATATTTTGAAAAGTAAAAAGAAATTAAAATTTTAAAAAGTGTCTTCAAATTCCGTTTTTGGTGAGGGCTCTTTCCCTAGTCTGCAGATGTCCACTTTTGCTGTGTTCTCACTTGACCTTTCCTCTGAGCATGCACGGAGAAAGAGTGATCTCTGGTATTTTCCTTTTCTTATAAGGAGACAAAGCCTTTTAGATTAAATGACTTCATTTAACCTTAAATATCTTCTAAGGTCATTTTCTCCAAATACAGGTACATTGATGTTTATGGATTTACATGTGAATTTTGGGAGAACACAAATTCTTCCATAACTCAGATATACTTTTCACTTAAAGCAATGCTCCTTACTTTAGACGGCTTTGTTCATTGAATGGGAGGGGTGTCCAGTGGAAATACAACAAAGAATGAAGAAGGCATTGCTTAGTTTAGACTTTCAAAATTACTATGTTTAAAGAGTACAGAAGAAAGAGTAATCTTGAAGGTAAGGCTTTCATTTATAAGAATCAAGCTCTTGAGATAAAAAGGTTCTCTAAATTCCAAGTCCATTCTATAAATATCAAGAACCAGAATCTAGAGAAATCAGAGTTTTAGGATGTGTGTAGGAATCGATGTAAAAAAAGTTTTTCAGACTGAAGTGAGGTAATGGTCTAACCAGTTGCTCAAAGGGGAAAAAATGCAGAAGGGAGAATAATAAGTAAAAATAGGTGAGTGTTTTTGAGAGGGTCATGGCCCTAGATGTTCCTGAAATTGAATCTCTAGGGAATTAGGCACTATTGATTCCCCTAGTAACTTGGAAGATCCCTGAGCAGCAAAGACTCACGTTCTAAATTCTATCTAGACTCTGGGGAGTGGTAATTCTTACAGAACTTCCTAAACCATTTAGAAATTGAGAAATTTTTTTCTTCTAAACTCTACATTATGTGATATTTTATGCTTGCAATTAAAGCTAATTGTATACTTTTAAAATTTCTAAATAGGCCTGGCGCGGTGGCTCATGCCTGTAATCTTGGCACTCCGGGAGGCCCAGGCAGGTGGATCGCTCAAGGTCAGGAGTTCGAGACCAGCCTGAGCAAGAGCGAGAGCCCATCTCTACTAAAAAAATAGAAAGAAAGTATCTGGACAACTAGAAAAATATATACAGAAAAAACAGCCGGGAATGGTGGTGTTTGCCTATAGTCCAAGCTACTCGGGAGGCTGAGGCAGGAGGATTGCTTGAGCCCAGGAGTCTGAGGTTGCTGTGAGCTAGGCTGATGCCATGGCACTCTAGCCAGAGCAACAGAGCCAGACTCTGTCTCAAAAAATAAATAAATAAATAAATAAATAAAATTTCTAAATAAATGAATGTATTAAATATACTGGAGAAAGTATGATATATGGTATATCTTCCAATTCTGGCTATTTTCTCAAGCTTCTAGAAATGCTGTAATTTGCCTGGTGAGGTAATTCAATCACTGCTACAAATTGTATTCAGGAACATCATGTTTTGAAGCCATAGTCTAACAAAATGGAACCTATAAAAAATATCTCTGAGTAATGTTTTTAAAATATTGAAAAAGAGAAGGAAAATCCATGGCTCACTGAGTAGGGAGTTATTTTTTCTGATATCTGGAATTGACCTCTGTTATCATATACACGATTTTTCTGTATGTTATATTAGCCATATTTTGGATCTATAGTTTTAAGATTCTTGAAGTTTTGAAGGATCAAAGAAAGTTAAATATCATTGCTCTAGATCTACAGAAAATTTGTGAAGAGACCTAGGGGAATATGAATTGGAAAATGTTTGAGAAAACATTAAACAGAAACAAGTTATAATAACTCATTAAAAATTGTGCTCTCCTGGCTATAAAAAATAATCTTCTGTCTCAAACATCAGGAAGATATTTTATATTTTCATCCTTTTTATCACATGTTGTCAATGTTATTTTTAAATGATAATGTCAATTGATAGTTCCTGCTTCACTTTTTAACTTGGAATAGTTAAATATCAGATTTAAAAAGGTATCCATAGAGATAGGAAAAGACAATCTTTATTGAAGCTTTCAAAATAAGGAAAAATAATCACATCAGCTATGGATTCACATAGTAGCATTACTTTTGGGGTAAAAAGCACTCAAAATGAGATCATTATGGTAACTAAAATGATTATGGAGTGTGAGATGAAAACTATATTCAGAATTTCTTAATATAATAGTTGTACAGTGACATTTCAAGGTACTTTGCAAATATTGGGAATTTTCTGTGTGGACCTTTCCCCCCTAGGCTTGTGGTAAGGATGGAATAGGGCCAGTGTGTTTTCCTTCGTAGGGCAGCATCAGGAGTGAGTATTTGCTGTAACATTTGTTCTATCTTGCCAACTCTGCTGAGTGTGCCAACCAAGCTGATCACACAGCAATTTAGGTTTTTGGCAGCTTTTTCTGCCATTTGAGTTGGGGTAAAGGTAATGTTTTCTGTGAAAACCACATGGACTAATACGTCTGAGGAGTAATGCCATGGCAGTTTAGATGTTGCGGTGCAGTAATGAAATCTTGGTAAGCACAACATGTTCACATCAAACAGTAATTGTCATCAGCGTGGCTAACTACAGATATGGTTCAATTTCTTTTCCCTTGTATGTAGTTAAGTGAGGGCTTTGCACTATCCTATAATAAGGAAATATATTACACGTGTCATAGATCTTTATGTGTTATCAGGATTTTACTGTCAAACATGAATGAATACTGAAAACATCCTCTTGATAAGATTATGGTAATTGCAGATGAGGAAAATGAAATTAAATCTACCTGAATTTTCATGTTAGTAATGAGCGAAGGGAAGGAAGTTTGCATGAACATAGTTTCCAGGGAAGTGGCTAAATAATTTGGCATAATACCTAAACTCTTAGAGTATGCATTTCAATTTTTTGGATTCTAATGTGATAGAAAGAAGCATATTATAAATATTTTTTTGTGCTTGATCACAATAAAAAGAATGATATTAAGAAGCAATTGAGTGTAGTCATATATTCTTCAACCAAAATGGAAGAGAAAAGAAATAAGTTCCTTAATAAATCTAAGTAACATGTAATGATAATGTTCATATCAACAAAACAATAGCATTTATAATGGACCAGGTATTATTAATTCAAGCATTTTTCATATGTTAACTCATTAATTCTTCCAACAATACTATGAAGTCCGTAGCATTATTATCCCCATTTTACAGATGAGTAATTTGCCCAAGTCACACAGCCTGGGAAATGGTATGTCTAGGATTCTAATTCATACAGCCTACCAGTAGAGTCCCTTCGTTACATAGTATACTACACGGACACCAAAATAATGATAAAGCTAACTCACATCTTTTTTACTATACAGACTGCTAAGTCAATCCTTACAAAACCCTGTGAGGTAGGAAGGTATCGTTATTATATATATTTCTCAGAGGAAGACTCAAACCTATGGGGGTCAGGTGGCTTGTTGTTAATAACATCACAACTAATAAATAATGGAGCTGTGATTTATACTCAGAAAATCTGGTTGTAGAATCTGTTATTAACTATTCTTCTATTTTCCTGTCTAATTTTTTCAAACTAGGCTATTAATTAGCTTTGTCCTAGAATCATATAATTTGTTTGTTAAGGTTACTTATTTGTTAAGGTTACTTATTTGAAAATTTTACAGCATTTCAATGCTTAAACTCATGAGAAAAATCTCGTATCATGCAAGCAGGAATGCTTATTACACAGGAATAAGTCAACAGATATCTACTTTGCTATGGGTTTTCCCGGTTGACCCTTTGGGTTAATAGACTTTACTAGATTATATTTTTTTTCCATTTTCCAATGTACATATACCCATAATCTACGTTCACTGGGGATTAAAATTGGTAGATTATTAAGACACGCTGCAATGGAGTGGTCATCATCATCAGCTCCAGGGTCAAACTGCTGGAATTTGAATCTTCCTCTGACTGGTTGCATGATCTTGAGCAATTTACCTAACTACCATATTCACTTTATTCATCAATGAAATGAGAATACTAATAACTGCTATGTAATACATTGTGTAGACTAAATGAATTTTTCTATGCAAAATGATTAGAGCAGTGCCTTGCATATTGTAAGTGTTGCATATGTCTGGCGGCAGTAACTCTCCAACTCACCAGCCATAATGCCCCCTCCAGGCCTTTACATGTTCTCCACTTTCTACCTGGACCACTCTTTCACCCAGATAATTGCCTGGCCCATTTGTCATTTCCTTTAGGTCTTTGTTCAAATGCTGTCTTTCCTATAGTCCTGCCCATTGTAATCCCGTCCCCAGCCTTGCACATTCTTTGTCCATTTGATAGCTTTATTCCCCATTCAGGTCATGTGCTAGAAAAAAAGAGGGTTATTTTTTCCTTGTCATTTATGTGTCTCCTTATACTTCTCCTTAACATTTTTTTTTTTTTTTGCTGCTTTATGCTTATATTTTCTGGCAGCTACTTTGTGTTTTACTGATTTACCAACTGTTTAGAGTCTTTCTCCTCACTAGAGTGTAAGCTCCATGAGAACAGAGATTTCTCTCTGACTTCTCTGGACTGTGTTCCCAACACCAGGAAGAGCACTGGCACACAGTAGGCAATCAGTATTTGTTCTATGCATGCATGCGTGAATGAATAAATATTTCCTTTCAATGTCGGGGCTATCACATGTCAGACATTATGTGATATCTTTGGTTTTGTATTCAAAACAACACAGACACTTGAGTTTTTATAGAACTATAAAATATGCTGCAAACCTTGGTGTGAATTAGAAAAAGATACTGCTTCCTCCAGGATGCAGCCCTGAGCTAGCGCACATTATTAGTCTGGGAAAGAACAGGATAGATTGTAGGCTCCGCTTACTGTTAACTTTGTATTTAATAGAAGTGCAAATTTCTTTTCTTAAGAGGATCAACTGAGATACTAACACAATTAATAGAAATGTGTTTATAAAATAAATTAAAAGTTGGTGAGTAAACATTAAAATCTCTATCTAATTTCCTAATCAATATATGCATGCCAAATGTTGGGTCCCCGTTTCTTCTACATGTATTTCAATGAGGTTGATATTTATTTGACAGCATGAAGTTTTATTTAAACATTTTACGTTTATCTAAAATAATATAAAGGATAATTTCAGCCGAGATCACTGTATTTAAAATTGATAAAAATTTGCTTGAAATTTTATTTTTAAATGTAAGGAAATTTTTGCTAGTGGGAATCAGAATTGCCATTTGGATGTTTTAATTTAAAATTGCCTCATTTTGGCCTGATTTTGAAATTTTTACTTTACTTTGAATCACCAAGGAAAAATTGGATAATGTCTATAACAGGATAATCCATATTCTACTTAGAAATGTTGAAGATCAATGTTTTCTGGCCTCAGCTTAGAAATACTAGGTGGTTCCTGATTCTGCATTGCAACTTGCATACATTAACATGCTTACGCTACGTCAGTAATTAGGGATACTCTATGTATCTCTATCTTCTCTTTTTTCCATACTAGTATATTAATGTAAAGTTTTATTTTTCTCTCCACTCTTCATACATATAAGTTTAATTCTTTCATCTAGAGAATATTTTCTCCATCGTCAGTTTGTCTCAGAAAAAAATATCATAAGTTCTCATAACATGAGGATGTACAAACTACACTAGTGTTCCAGGGTGGCCTCTGAGAACATCTCCATTCTTGGCTAAGGACCTGCATAACCTGCCCGAAGAGCCAATGGTTATAAGCTATTGATAGTACCCTAAATAAACTCTGCAGGCTCAGTGTTACTATGCTTATTCTGCTTAACTTTTGACTGATTTGAAAATTGTTCAAATTGTTCTATTCAGTTGCCTTTTACCTAGCCTTTCTCTTTGCAGTCACTTCAGTTATGTGTTTTTCTCGTTTACCATATCACTTCCTTTCCTGGATTCTTTCTCTTGTATTAGCCTTGATGTTGCAATTTGCAGCTTTGGGATCAGTCCAACCTGAGCTTAGAATTGTATCTTAGAATTTCAGCACAGTCTTCAGGTTTTGAGCTCAGATACCTGGAGGATTGTGCACCTCATCTTCCAGGGATTCAAGAAGCATTCAAAGAGAGGATACTGTTTAAACCAACAGTTGGAAGGATGAGTAGGTGTCCTTAGGTACACAAAACAAGTAAGGCATTGGAGCAAAGGGAACACCACATGCTTAGATATTAAAGAACTGAGAAGTAGCGGGGTATGGTATAAGGTGTTTTGGGGAGAGTGCGGAAAAAACAAGGTGCATTAGGACGAATCACAGTGGCCTTTTAGACTTAATTTGAATTTTAGTTTGTTGGCCAGCATTAATCATTCATAAGATAGTCACCCAAAAGCTTATTAAGATTGACGGAAAGATACAAGTCTAGTAATTCTTTTAAAACCAATTATGAAATACCAAGGTTTACACATAATTTGTTTTAAAAGATATGAATTAGAAACACATTAAGATTATATATATGCATATATTTAATAATATTGCTCTCACCTGAATTCTCTCCTGTTTGCTTGGAGGATAGATTTACAGACAGTGTTCAGGCAGTTATATCTATCTCTGAGAATGCCTACAGGAGTTGGTGATCTTATTAATATCATTTGTCATGAATAGCGTGAGATTGAGAGCCTCCTACGAGGATTGTTGGGAAGATGAGGCTGGGCAGGTTGGTTGGAGACTGATTTTGAAAGTCCTTGAATGACATATTAAGTAAGGCATTTAAATGTGTTGGAGAGTCCTTTCCAGTTGAGATCTGCGTTGCTGGAAGAAATTAGGCAGCAATGTGAGGTCACGAGATTGGAGCCTAGGAGACCAGTCATAAGGTGGTTGCAACATCAAAGAGATGATGACCTGAATTCAGGTCATGTCAGCAGGGATGGTTGAAGATTAATGAGTTACTGCGGAGGTAGGACAACAGGATGAGGTAATTAAAATTATGTGGTGCCATACAGTATTCGTCTTTCTCTGGCTTATTTCACTTAGCATGGCGCCCTGTAGGCAGTGAGACTGAGAGCCTAGAGGGCATCAAATTAAGTGAAATAAGCAAATGTTAGGATTTCCTTCTTTTTTATGACTGAATATATGACACTGGTTTTAGATATTTATGTACCACATTTGTGGAATTAAGAAAATGTAGAATTCATAGAAAGAGATAGTAGAACGGTGGTTTCCAGGGGTTGGAAGGTGAGGAAAAGGGGGAGATGCTGGTGGAAGGTACAAACTTTCAGTTCTAAGATAAAATTTGAGGATCTAATGTACAGCTTGATGACTGTAACTAATAATACTGTACTGTATACTTGAAATTTGCTGAGAGAGTAGGTCTTAAACATTCTCACCAAAAAAAAAAATTGAGATGATGGATATGTTAATTAACTTGATTGTAGTAATCATTTTATGACATATACATGTATCAAATAATCACCTTGTATGCTTTAAATGTATATAATTTTATTTTTCAGTTCTACCTCAATAAAGTTGAAAAAAATAAGTGGGGAATTAGGGGCAAAGAGAAATAAAAAATGACTCTCTGGGGATGACATAATTGTTAGGATGATGATGTTATTGAATGCGGTAGAATTCACAGAGATGAATCAAGTATTTGGAGAAAATAATGAATTCAGCTTTAGATAATTTTGTATATGAGGTATTCCTAAGACGTCTGTGTAGAAAGGCCTAATGATAATAATTATAGTAAATTTAACATTTATCAAATACTTACTTGTCAGGCACTGGGATGCATGCATTTTTCTCAACTTAATGATGATGAAAGTGAGGCTTATTTAAGATAAATAATTTGGCCTAAGAGTGTTGGCTGGAAGTTGCACATAGGCAATCTGACTCCAAAGCCTATATATCCCTATTTAGCCACAGCACCATATGGCTTCTGGAGCTTAGGAGGGATGTCGGGGATAGAGACGGGGATTTGAGAGCTATTAGTTTCTAAGTGATCCCTGCAGTTGTGAAAAGAGATGAGTTTTCTTAGGGAGAGATTATAGAAGGAGAATGCTGGCTGAACACATCATACAACTTAAGCAGAATAAAGTGATTATAGACATTTAGTGTCATGCAATGTTGTAAGCCTGTTTTACATTGATTTCCTGTTGCAAGCAAATGGCTTTCTGAGTGTAGTGATGCACCTTTGTTTAATGCAGTTCATCTCTCATTTATTCTTTGGGTATGAAGCCAATTTAACAATAAATATGACTAATTCGTTTCTTAAGAAAGAGAGATGAAGAGGTGACCTTCTGCATTTCCTGCTCATGGCAGGTTAAAATGGAAGGATTGGGGTTAGAAGAACCGTCTCTATTTTACTGTAAGGTTATGATTATTTTGCTTCTTTATTTCATTTGGTATAGCTAGATTTATTCACTATTGATTAGGATGAGAACAGGAGAGCAAAATTACACAAAATTGTAGTATAAAAGAAAGAAAACAGCAGATTTTTGATGTCACCGTATAGGCTAATTTAGAATTAGTCTTTTTAGTGAAAAATAAAGAAACAGAAATGCTCCATTGTTCCATAGTACCCTCAGTCTACTTCTCAAATTTCTTTTTAAAAATTCTTTTCCAGTCATAGCAGAAGTGACAACAGATTTTAAAGGATGCAGAAGTCTCTAACATATATTGTCATTATCCCTAGTTTCCAACACGTTCTCTAGTACATAAAATCTCATACTGGACATTTTTTATGTAGAAGGTCAAGAACACCTTTCATCTTTCAGAATGAGGAAACACTCATTAAAATGAACATACCTCTGGAAGGGGCAACTCTTTAATATGGCGTTTCTCACGCTTAATTACATGGCAGAGTTACTACCTCAGGAGCTTTAAACAATAGCAGGGCCAGGGCTTCACTTCCACAAGTTACAAGTTTAATCGGTTTGTGGTAGAAAATTGTGGTAGAAATTGCCCATTAGTGTTATTTTTTGGCTTAAAACAACAGAAATTGATTGTCTCACATTCTGGACACCAGAAGTTCAAAATCAAGATGTTGGCAGGGCTGCACTTCCTCACTTTGCTCTGTGGGAGAATCAGTCCTTGCTTCTTTTTTTTATTTTTTTTTTAGCATCTTATGGAGGTACAATGTTTAGGTTACATATGTTGCCCTTGTCCCCCCTCCCCGCCAAGTCCTTGCTTCTTATTACAGCCTCTGTGGACTTACAGGTGTTCCTTGGCTTGGGGCTGTATAACTCCAGTCTCTGCTGCTGCACTCACAAGGCCTTCTCTTCTGTTTGTCTAACCTCAGTCTGCACTTTTTTTTATAAAAACACCTGTCACAGGATTTAGAGCCCACCAGGATTATCCAGAAAATTCTCTTCTCAATTTAGTTCTTTAATTTAACATCTGCAAAGACCCATTTTGCAAATTAGGTCATATTCACTAATGCTATAAGGTGGGGAACCTGCTAACTTGGGGCCACATGTGGCCTCCTGGATCCTTGAGTGTGACCTTTTGACTGAATCCAAATCCAAGCTTAGATTCAGTTGAGGGTCCACACTTGGGGATCTGGAGGGCCACATGTGGTCTTGAGGCTGCAGGTTCCCTTAATTCATGGGTGATGGTATTTGGAGATGGGGCCTTTGGGAGGTGATTAGATTTAGGTGAGATAATGAGGATAGGGCCTTCATGATTGTACTAGTGTCCTTATAAGAAGACATGCCAGAGCGTGCACTCTCTCTCTCCTCTGCCATGTGAGGAAACATCTAGAAGGTGGCTACCTGCAAGCCAGGAAGAGTTCATGTACCAGGCACTGAATCTGCTGGCACCCACTTTTAGACTTCCCAGCCTCCATAGCTGTGAGAAAATAAATTTCTGTTACTCAAGCCATCCAATGTATGGTATTGTGTTAAGTTATCCCTAGATGACTAAGACAACAGGTTGCAGGGGTTAGGACATGGAAATGTTTTTTTGGATTATTCAATCCAATACGACTGATATCATCTGAAGTTCTTTGGTTACATTTTCACTTCCACAGGCCAGGATTAAGTAAGAGAAAAATAAACTTCAACAAATCTCTTCCTCTCTCCTCTGCTATTAGAGTAAATTTTGGGGCGTTGGTATTTTTTTAAAACTCTCTATATGATTCTAATACACAAGTGAGCTAATGAGCATAACTGAATGGTCAAATTGGATTTCCATGAATTAGAGATCTTACCCAGTATCAAGCTCGGGTTGGGGCCAGTGTGTCTGGAACTTGGTGGGTCATGGGGAAGGTGGTAAGATGGGGTTGGGGAAGTGGGCAGCAGTGAGACCATGTAGGGACTTATCAACCCTGGTTCTCGATTTTGCTGTCATAGCAATGGGAAGCTATTAAGAGGTATGAGGGGTAAGTGAGGAAGTAAAAGCAGTTCCTGATCCACTTATCCTAAGCAGGCCCAGATTAACTAGGCACTTATCCTTTGACAGAGGCCACTTGTCAGATGTGTATTTTGGAGAGAATCAACAGTTCCGTACCCAATGGCTACGTCTGCTGCCAAAGACTTTTCTGGCCAGGAAAACACTGATAGTTTTCAAGGGAAACATCAAGACCTGCCCCTGCATACTGTAAGGCAGGAGGTTGCGTGTCGATTTGCAAAAGTCGGGTAGATATCAGAGATAGAAATATTTGATTTTTAGCTTTAGGTTAGAATTAGCTACAAGAGACTTTGAAACTGGGAAAACATTTTGATCCATCTCTGATAGCTTAGAAAAATATTAAAACTGACTACACAAAGAAATTAAATGCATACAGAAATTTTAAAAAATATTTATTTTTTCATATGTAATGTAATACATTGCTTAAGTTCTTTATTGTAGTAGCGGCAAAAAAAAAAAAAAGGAATACAGTAGACAAGCCAAAATAATTTACATAAAACACAACGGAAAGTGGCTGAGAAGAGGACAATTTAGGAAAATGATCTCTCCAGGAATGCTGCCAAGGTAAGTGGCAGTAGATATTGATTATATAGACCCGTCATGGATTGGTTCAACCCGTCATTCTGAAAATTGAATTGGATTTTTCTTTCTGAAATGATGTTTTTGAAGCTGTGCCAAATGCAATTTCTCTCCCCACCCATTCTGGTCTGTGTCCGCTTTTCAGAGTTAATACTGCTCAGACATTTATAACGTTGATCACAGGAAAGTCTTTCTCTGCGCTCAGAGGAAACTGACTACCTTACATCATTTCACATGACAATGTTCCTCACTTTAAAAATATAGCATATTCTGCAATAGTGGATGTATAATATGCAATGAAATGTGGGAATAGGTTAAGCACACATGAGAAGGGAAAGCAAAAAATCATTGCAAGCTGTGTAAATAACGTGACTGTATAATTTCTCCTCTAAACCTAGAAAAATTAGAGAGTAGAGAAAGGTACTGTAATTACTCAGTACAATAGGCTTAAACTGGACATGTCCTGGGAAAACCTGTCCATAAAATTATCCTATGAATAAAAGGAGACACAAAAATCCAGGTGAGAGCAAAATGTTGGTGACAGGTATTTGTTTAAAGAGCAAGAATCAGAATTAGGCTACAGAATAGAATATATGGTCATTGATAATGTTTGAAAAAGTGGATTATGGACTGGGACACATGAAAATTTTGAAGTTAAAGAGAAAGTTGGTAGCAACACCCTCTGTAGTAAAAATACATCCAGCATATTGAAGGGGACTGAGAAGTTGATCAAGTCCAACCTTCAACTTTATGCAGAAATCCCAAATATGTAAGTTAAAAATAAACGAAGGATAAATATCATCTTGTGACATAGGAGAAACTAAAACATATAAATAGGTATGTTAAGATATAATAAAGAGTTACTAGCATGAAACTTATATATACAATGTGGCATGGTTTGAGGAGATTTCATGAACCATGTGCTATTCCAGGCTGGCCTGGAAAAATGTATAGGTACTGGGAAAAAAAGCAGGTGGGAATGAAGGATATTCCAAATATAGAGAATGGTCAAGTGCAAGGTGTATATGGGTAATAACTTGGCTTAAATATAGTTCATGAAAGGGAGTTTTAGGAAATAATGTTTTCAAAGATAGCTTGTCATCAACTCATACAGTGTTCCTGAGAGTCAAAATGCGCCACCTGTCAAGAAATGGATACCTCACTAAAAGTTATACTTGATTATCAATGGAAATTGAAGTTTGAAGATTCAGCTTTGATGAATCTGAAATAGAAAATTTTGACAATAATAAACTGTTTCAGAATGTAAAACTCTTACCATTTTATTCGTTTGTTAAATTAATTTTTTCCACTTACCGTGTGCCTACTATTTAACTATATGTTAATTAAGATTGCCCTGTTATTTGAGATATAAATAAAATTGACTCAAAATAAAAAAGAAAGATTGACACAAGCCTCCTGTCGTCCTTCACACAGGAATGTTTATGCTCCTCAAAATCACAGCATGCTGTCCCTGTTTTCTGCTAGACCTGCTCTGTCCCCCCTGCCTGCTGTCCTCTCAGCCCTGTACTAATTCAGATAGGGAACTTGGCCTCTTTCCCTTTGTTTGCTCCATGATACAATTTCCATAAAGCATCTTGGCTTGGAGTCTGTTGAAAGTGGAGTCATGTATTGACAAGGCGTTGGGTAGTCTATTCCGGGCATGTTCCCAGGAAGCAAGAATGAGCCTGTGGGAGGAGTAGGGCAGGAAAGGATGAAAAGCCCACGTGGTGAGCAACTCTTATAAGCAGTGAGGGCTCCACCCCAAGGACGCTGCCCAGGTAGCATGCAGACCGCTTGCCAGAGAGGTCCACCTTTAAGACGGGAGTCTGAGCATCTCTGTGCCATCTTCCGCACGCATCGCATCGGCTGAAGGTTGACGTCATTGTGCACACTCACCTGCATTCGGGCTGGGTAATATTAGGATGAACAAGCTCCTGTGGCAGTTGAAAAGACTGCAGGGCAGAATGCCCCAGGAAGGGAGCACAAGCATGCACAAGCACGCTAATGGGTCTCTCTAGGCTCATGCAGAACTTCCTCCACAGATGTGCTTGAAACGGGAGGGGAGCCGAGGGAGTGTGGCGAAAGCAGCAGGCACAAGTTTATAGAATACTTTTATGAAATTGATCTTCTTCGATTTTAGAGAAGATTTATATTGCAGAAAAATCAGGAAATCACTTTAGAATTGACTATTATTAATAGATATCTCTATCTCTATTTCTAAAAAGTGTTTGATTATCCCAAATTCCCTTTAGACCTCTTATTTTGTAGACTCCAGACCCTTCAACCTGCCACTTCATCTCTTATCTCACTTCTCAAGTTCTCTCTTTTTAAGGTACTGTTCACTGGGGCTTTCTTATGAAATTAAACGTCCTGATATTATCAGGCAGCGCAATTTAAACTTCTACCTCTATCACTTGTATATCCAAAAACATATTTATGTGCTTGCTGAAGACACAGTCATCTACTCTGCGTCTCACCTTAGGTGGATCAGACAAGAACCGGCAAAGATTTTGAAATGTCAGTATTCTCTTAGCCCATTCTCTCTCAGCCAAGGTAAGTTGAATGAAGCAGTTTAGAAATTTATTTCCCCTTTAATATGAATGATGTCTCCCACTCCCAGTGTGACAACCTCCTAATGGCAGAAAGGCCTAGAGGTAGTATTGATTTTAGATAGTTTATTTTTTTCCTCGAATCTTAGAAAAGTTGAGTAACTTCCAGCTGACACAGATAATAAGTGGCAGAGCTGGGATTTAGATCCACTTATGTCTGTTTGATGCCAGAGTCTCATACCAAATATATTATCATTGCATTATATTGCCTTTCTAAAAAATAATGCTATGCGTATATTTAGTGAACCTATTAGCTCTTTCTTTCCTAACTGGGATTGGTTAGAAAGTTTTAAGGCAAAGACAGAAATTTATATATTTTTTAAATAAATCCAGTCAAGCTAATTATCAAATGAAATGCTTTAAGAATGAGGAAAGCTTTGCTTTTTATAGTTGATTTATCAATTGTTTTTATATCACCTCAGTATTGAATTCAGCTGTATTTTGCTTTTTCATAAATTTGGGCAAGTGTGGTAAAGAAAAAAGATCTAGTAAGATTCCTAAACTACAGAGGAGTCAAATCAAGGGTCTGTGCATTTAGGTCCAATACAGTCAATGTAAAAATAACATGGGAAGAAAAAGACTAATATATTATGTGTGGGTCTTAGGATAGTGTCTCTTGAATTTTCTGTGATAAAACTCAGGCTAACATTTTTCTAGCTTCCTTCTTTCAATTGGTTTTATATATTGAATTCACAATTATATACATGCATACACACAGATTCATATATTTATACATAAGAGAACTGATGGATTGCCTAACTTGAAATATCTTTAAATATGTTTTCTGTTATCAAAAAACAGTTTTCAGGAGAAAAATCATACACAAAATTTTAAACTATTTAGAAAATTTTATTTTTGCATCACCACATTAGCATGTAAATTTACAGATAAGAAGTCCAAACTAATAACATATTATACGTAATATGGAATATGTAGGTATGCCCAAAACATAGACATAATAAGGAAAAGAAAATGTAATATTATTATATAACTAAAATTTCAGAATTATTTTTGCTCTTTTGTTACATCCTGTAGCACTTACATGTTTATTCAAAAATCTAAAAAGGTATTGGTTACATATAGAGTCGTTAATATGAAACTTAATATCCTTCAGCTGTGGCTGTGTTTTTCCATATAGTTTGTGCCTTTAATTATTAGTACATTTATTCAGTACACATCTAGCTCTATAAATACGCACCATTTTATGTGTGTGTTTCTGTGTGTGTGTATAGAATTTCCCAAAAGAGTTCTTAAAAATACCCTGAACCAAAGCCCTTAATATTAAGTCCTAAAAGAAAAAGCCCTTTCCAGAGATTAACTATATCCAGGTTCTGACATTCTAAAGTCACCTTTCATTTTCACCAAAGCAAAGTAATTGTGTTGGTATTGAAGTGTCAGTGAAAAAAGATAGGCTTGGTATTCTAGAACTACAGTTTAATAATTGCCATTCCTGTCATTATAAGGACAATAATGCACTTAGTTTTTGCTCCAGAAAGGTTAAGGACATTGTCACATTATCAAAAGTAGCACTTTCAAAATTGCACAAAATGACACATGTTCTTTTGAAGGCATTTTATCAGTGGCTATTGATTCAACCCAGAAACTGGATTTAATAATGACTGCTTTGCTAAGTACATGTCACAGTGAAGTCCCTGAACCAGTAATCTTCAATGGAGGAGGCTGTACGTGCATTGACACCTGTTCTTAAAGCTATCCCTTAAGACTTTTAGCTTATCAAAATAATGTTTATTTAAATTGGCAAAAGGTAAATTGTGGTAATTTTATTGCATTAGTATTTTTAACATACCTTTAAATTTGTACTATTATGGGGAATAAATATTAATTTATTGAACATTAACCTTTTCTTAGATTTTAGGCTGGAATATATGCTCTCGAACCTTAGAAAAATATGTGTGTTTGATTTTCAAATTATACAATTAAGAAATTAATCCAGTAGTATAACAAAGATTGAAAAATTTTAAAATGTATAATCTCATTTATATTCCTTGTCCATTTTAGTATTTAATGTTTTTTCCTTTTTCCTAGTCATTCATTTATCCATCCAATGATTTTGAAAAATATTTTTATTATGATACATACAGATAATACAAATATAAATAGGACATATTCTCAACAAGTTAACTAATAGAGGAAAAAGACCAATAAATTGAAAATTGTAAGGAACTATATAATAAAATGTCTTTTCATAGGGCTATGGGAACATGGTTGAGGGATCTCAAAATTCAATTATGGAAATTTTGTTTAAATTTACAGAATTTCAACAAACTATAATTATTTTATTTGTCAGAGGTGGCACTTATACTCTACTATCTACACCAAATTGAATTATCACAATTGACTTCAGCTTTTTTGCTATAAAATGGACTCTAACTTATTTACTTTATGTTACAATCAATCATATGGTTAAAAACATAACTCAGAGCTGTGAGTCTGAATATATGTTAAGAATAGGAAATTTTTAACATATATTTCTTTCAGATGACTATTTCTGTTAAATCTTTGCCATATTATCAAAATCTCCTTTCAAATACCACCAGAATCTGTTTAATTCATAGTTTTCAATTTAGGATTAATTAATAAAGCGTACATTATCCTGGCTAGTTCAGTGGGGTCTCATCTCATAGCTTAAAAATATGAATCAGTTAGATGATGGAATTAGGAAATAGCCAACTGTTGATTGATTTTTTAGTTTGATATTTTGCTCATTGTTACTTGAACCTCATTTTTTAAAATTATTTTATGTTCTTTGCGTCCCTATATAATGTTTATTTCTTTTATAAGACTAAAATAGAGATTTACTTGGTTTTCATGTTTTGCTAATATTTTAACAGCTTCACTGAGGGATAATTTATAGCCCTAAAATTCTCTCATTTTTAATCTAGAATTTGTTGAGTTTTACTAAGTTTATACAGATGTGCAATCATCACTACAATCCAGTTTTGGAACATTTCTGTCACCTCCCAAAAGTTTCTTCCTGCCATATGCCGATCCTCACTCTTATTACTTGGCCCTGGTAACCACTGATTTGTTTTATATTTCTATAGTTTTTACCTTTTTTATAACTTTTGTATAAATGAAATTATATAGTAATACAGTCTTTTGTGCATGAATTCTTTGATTTAGTTTTTGAGATTCATCTATACTGTTGCATATGTTAGAAGCTCTTTCCTTTTTATTCCTGAGTATTATTCCAGTGTATGGATGTACTACCATTTGTTTATCCATTGAGCAGTTCGATAGACATTTTTGTTGCTTATATATTTTGGCTATTTTGAATAAGGATGCTGTAAGTATTTGTGTATAACTCTTTGTGTAAACATTTATTTTCATAATTTGTAGGCCATATGGTAAGTGTATGCTTATCTTTTTAGAAGGGTGTTAAACTGTTCCAAAGTGGTTATACTATTTTATGTTCTCATTAGAAGTACACGAGGGTTATGGTTTTTCTACATCTTTGCCAACACTGGGTATTGTCAGTCTTTTTGATTTTAGCCAGTCTAATGTGTGTAGTGTGGTATCTCATAATTTTATTTTGCATTTTCCTAATGATGGTTGATGTTGTACATTTTTTTAATGTGAGTATTTTTATTTATATATCTTCTTTTCTGAAATGTACCTTCATATCTTTGACCTTTTCTAAATTGTTTGTCTTATTATTGGGCTGTAAGTGTTCTTTCTATATTCTGAATATCAGTTATTTACCAGATATATGTTTTGCATATATTTTCTCCTGATCTTTGGCTTATCTTTTCATTTTATTAATGTTAGCTTTCGAACAGCAAAAGTTATTTATTTAGATGAATCCAATTCACCAATTTTTATATTATCGCTAATTTTGGGGATTTGAATATTTTAGGTTCACTGGCTACAGTCACCCACATTCATCTCTATCAGTACTTCTAGGATACCTCAAGCTTCCTCTTCTCTATACAGTAGGCACATGAGCACTCACATTTGCCTTAGTGATTATTTCCGTCTGCTTCTATGGCTGATAAACACTCCTTCTAACTAACTGACACAATGTTTATATAGTTAAATATGAGACATTCTAGTCCTGCACCTTTGTTCCATCTTCTTGTTTTTCATTGACTCCCAGAGAGCAAACTACTTCTTTGATTTCTGTATTTTTGAAGGAGCCACCTCACAGCACCTAATAAATAAAGTAAAATAATTATTCTAATTATTATTATGGTCAAATTATAGTTAGGTAAAGACATATCTTCTTGATCTTCATTTTCTAAAGAAAGCTGTATAACTGAGATTCATTGAATAGATATCCAAACAAGATCTGCTTCAGGGTTAAAATATGTTTGACATCATGATTGATTAAAATATTGTTAATTGGGCAAAGTGATACCATTCAACCTCAAAATATAGTAATCCAATATTTCATGCTTAATACATTTAATAGAAGTGGTTTTTGTTTATTAGAATCACCAGCTTCTCTACTTTTTAAAATTTCTTAAATTCTAACTCCCAGTGATATTTTGCTTTTATTTTAGGAATAAGGATAATGAGAAATGTTAAATACATATTAGCAAACTGATACACTTAAGCATACTATACCATTTGCTTTAGGGATTTGTTATTCAAATGTTCCAAGCCTTTTAAGATTGACACGTGTACATTGCAAAGAAAGGTAAATAGCTTCTGAGGTTCAAAGATATTCCTACAGAGTATTGAGTGCACCAAAAAGCAAGGAAGTTAATAACTCTTGCTTCCTAATGCAGAAATGTTTAACGTCCAAGGGACCTTTCTATTCTTGTCAAGTTTTCTTCCCCTGTACATAACAACTAAAACATTATTATAATTTTACTTTATTTTTGTGTAATTTACTTAATTTTTAAAATTTGGTTATAAACACTTCAATAAACTTTCAACCTTATATATATTCTCTTCATCTTTCACACCCACAAAAATATATGTATGGCAGAGAGTATAAAATATAACAGGGAAAATGTGTGAATCCTATTTAACAATATTTCATAAATAGAACAAAACAAAAATGTTTAAAATAGTAATTTAAAATTTTGTTATTTTTCTAAATGTATAGTAATAATAATGAGAACTCATGGCTGAAGCTTATAAATATTTCCATTTAAATCCATAGAATAAAAATATGTTCAATCTGTTTTCCAGGTTGTTGCCTGTATTTCTAAGATGGTAATATTTATGATTTCACTTCCATGCTTTAAATATGTCAATGGTTACCTATCAAGTGCTAAATGAAATCTAAATTTACCTTCCAAATGTAGCCTTTATCTGTTGTCTTCTTAAACATTTTTGTCTTATTGTTAAACATAATAATAATTAAAATAATTATTTTATTTTATTTATTAGGCACTATGAGGTGGCTCCACCAAAAATACAGAAATCAAAGAAATAGTTTGTTCTTTGGGAGTCAATGGAAAAAGGAAGATGGAACAAGGATGCAGGACCAGAATCCTACATATTTAACATATTTGATCTTCTGAGGAGCTATTTATAGTTTATTTTTAAAAAATCCAATAAAGATTTGCTGATAATCTGTAATGTAGTAGGTTTGAGGCCCTGGATATAACAAGATGGCAAAGGTTTACTTCAAGGCTTCAAAGGTACAAAGAGGTCACAATCTAATGAGGGATCATTACTATCCTCATCTTCCTTGTCCTCTCCATAACCATCATTTCTTGTTTACATAGGCTGGATCCTCTGTGGTGTATTTTACATATATGAGATCATTTAATCTTTAGTGTAGTCTGTAAAGTAGGCATATTTGGCTTCACTTTAAAGAAGAAATTGAGCCTCACAGAAGTTAAATAACTTGATTAAAATTATATCACTGATAGTTTTATAAGTCATGTATGAATTTCCAACTGATATATGCCTCTGTGTTCATAACCATTTTTCCAATTTTTTCTACATGACTTCATCTACAACAAATTTCAGAACACTGTGAGAAACACCACAAGAGTATAGAAAATTATTCAAAATAGCATGCTACATGCTCATATTTCTGTGACACGTGTGTGTGTATGTGTGTGTGTAGAAATGTGTATGGTAGACTTTCTTAATATGAAACACAGTGTGTGATTTATAAATATGAAATTTTTATGATACTTCATCAATTCCCTAAAAAGAAGTTTAATTAGACAATCTCTCATTTTCAAATAAGAAGATGTTGTTGGTGTCATAATATACTATATTATTTTACTAAAAATATTACTATACAAATAATACTATACAATGATAAATCATTTAAATTATTATTAAAGGTTTAATAATCATTAAATTATTATTAAAGGTTATTAAAATTGATATTCGAACCCAAAGGATAACATTGACCATGGAACTTTCTAGGATTATTCTGCTTTGAATTTTGTTAGCAGTCTATTTATTAACCCTAGGAAATACTACTGCCTAATTACCAAGAAATAACAGTTTTCAAACCAATTTTCATGTCATCTTTCCTTTCTTTGTACTGTTGCTATAGACTTGTTTCTTAATGATTTCAATTTTTCCTAAATAATGCCTCTTTTATTTTTGTGTATGCCCTAAGCCTCTTCTGAATAACGGCTGGATACTTAAAATCTCTGGGTGCCTAAATCTTATGACTTAAGTATTTTGCTACTGCTGTGCTAGATGCTCCATATAATATGTGCTTCTTTTTCACACCTGAAGTGGAAGCCACTGCTTGTTTTGTACAGTCCGTGTAAATGTGAAAAAATCGATTCCTTCCACAACCTATGTTGGAATGCCAAAAAGGAAATAATAGACATTGCCAGGTTTGAGTGTTTTTCCTGGTTCTTTGGCTCCATGCTTGGAAGAATCACAAGCACACAGTGCTGCACATACACACAGCCTTTATTGCAAAGCGAAAGTACATTTCAGAGAGAGAATGAGTCTATCTGTGTGAGTGGAGAAGACCCTGAGTTTAAAGACACACCGTAGAAAGTACAGTACATTCTAAAAGTTGGTAGAGAGTGACTCTCCAGTAAGAAAACTAAATTCTGAGTTCTTCAGTCTTTTACAGAGGAACAGCTCCTTAGCAGGGCTTCTCTAAAATCCATTAAGGCCTCCATTCCATTATACTACTAGCAGTAAAGGTCCCTGGTATTGAACCTGGATTTCCTGAATGTTAGGTGGGGATAAAGAGGGAGGAAGAGGAGTAGATGGCACTAGGAGATGCTTTGTTTATAATAGGAAGAAAAATTGACCAGAGGAGGCTTCCAAGAGGGAACAGATGCCTTGTCAAGGGGGTCTCCAAGAACCAAACAGATGTTTAGTCTATGATAGGGGGCTTCCAAGGATTGATCAACCAGAAAGAGGAAGAGAAACTGAAAAGTCGAGATATGACCAATGCCACAGAAGAGGGTCTTTTGTGCATATGTACAAGCAAGATGACAGTGTCCTCAAGTGACCTACCCTCATTAGATAGTAAAAATCACACCCACCAGCACCATGACAGTTTACAAATGCCATGGTAACCCTTGGAAGTTACCCTATAAGGCAAGGAAAGGAAAGTGTCCCCAGTTCTGGAAATTTTCCACCCCTTCCCCCAAATTTCATGAATATTCCCCCCCCAGCTTAACATATTATTAGGGATTAGCATAAAGAACAGACCCTAACCCTGGGGTGATACTGTTTCTTATTGGAGTCCCCTCTCTACTGACTTTGAGGGTGTACTGTACTTTCTATACTCTGTCTTTTTGGGGTCTTCTCCAATTGTAGAAATAGATCTGTTGCTTCTCCAGAATGTACCATGCTTTCCTAATAAACTTTGGCACTTTGCCTGCTTGCATCTGCTTGGTCTGCTCATTTGCTCTATCGACTCAGTACCAGGAACCATTCTTGGGCACTGGGAACCAAGAACCAGGGAACACAGACTTGGCATCTGGTCCCCACACCTGACATTAATTCTCATCAGGTTTATGGCAAACTGCCATCATTCTTAAAGGGATTTTAACAAGGAGATTCCATAACTTGATTTTATAAACTGTTCAAATATTTTACTAAGTCTAAAATTAGGTATTTTTTTCTATCCTGTAATCAAACTTCCTTTTTTATGTATTGTAGTCCTCAATTCAGATACCAGGGTGAATATGCCATGACTTGCTCACTCCTTTGTTGCCACTTTCCCAAACCATTTTATACTTACCTGTCTGTAATTTTAGTGTTTACAACTTTCTTCCTTTATTTAAATAATTTCACTAGAACAGGTTTCTTGATTTTTATTATTTTCTATTTTCTTTTAATATTTTCCAATACTGATATAATCTGTTACTTAAATTTCTGCTTAGTCTTCTGATTGACAGTAGTAATGCATATTTAGAGTGTTTAACTATTTTTATATTGGAATTCTGAAATGAAAACCTGAATATTGGAGATCTAGTACTGTCTGCCAGAACTAAATCACTTGTAGGGAAGGGATGAAAAAACTTGTCATTCATAAATATTCTTTATGTTCAGGACACTTTTAAGGTGCAGGTTTGCAACTGGTTATTTAAAACTGAGAGTCAACTCAGAGCAACATATTTTCAACTTCATCAATTGTTATTTATTGAATGTCCACTGAGCCAGTGGCCTGTGATTAGCGCATTTCACAGACTGTCATGAGATGAATTGCCAGTCACCTCTGGATCCTTTGACTTAGATGATTAACATTTCCAATGTGGATTTGGAATGTCTAACTTCATTTTTATATCTAAGAGGAATTTAATTTGCAATAATGTTGAAATAAGTGATGTTGGTAGGTTGTTTTTTGTTTTGTTAGGGAATAATGACAGCAGATGCTCTCAAATAAATAAGAGGAGTCTTGGTATTTATGGAAATTTTCCAACATAAAAAGAGTGTAATGAAATGGCAAAAACTGCAGAAATATTTTAATCTAGTTTTATGCTTTTGAACCTGCACCATAGAAATGTTTGTATCAGTGATTTTTGAGTGAAGACTTAAATGATGAGCTACATCTCTGGGAGGCTTTTAGGAAACCAGGATGTCTTCATCTGTGCTGCTACAATAAACTACTGTAGAATGGGTAATTAATAAAGAACAGAAATTTATTTTCTCACAGTCCTGGAGGCTGGCAAGTCCAAAATCAAGGCTTCAGCAAGTTTGGTAGTCTGTGAGAGCTACATCCCCTGGAGGGAAGGAACTGTCCTCACATGGCAGAGGGCAGAAGGGCAAGAGATAGCCCAATAGTGTGTGAAGCATCTTGTATAAGGGCATTAATCCTATTCATGAGCGAGAAGCCCTCACAGCCTGATTAACTCTGAAAGGCCTGACTTCTTAATACCATCACATCAGCAATGTCTGAATGTAGGAGGGGACACATTCAAACCACAGCACAAGAGCTACCACAACTTTGAGTTTTTAAAGTTTTCTTGCTCAGGAACGCACAGCGGTTAAGTCTGCTACTTTGCATCATGCAATGTTTTTGTGAGATAGTAAGGCACTTTCATAAATGAATGAGTAAGCAAAATACGTCATCTTTAATCAATGTGAAAATCTAGCTGAGAATGTTAATGATAGGTGGAAAAAAACAGATTTTTTTTTCATCTAGAGAAATTAAAAATTGGAAGTTAATTGTAGTTATTTGGATATAATAGGGTTAGCTTTGACAAAAAATAGCAAATATACCCCCGGTCCTTCAAATTCCAGGTGGAATTAGGCAATATATGAGGAGTTTAATAACTTAGCAGACACTTTCAATGTCCTTAATTCCAGAATTCTGTTCCTGAAGCTCTCCTTCCTATCCATGCGATACGCATATATGTTTTTAAACAAAGATGTCAAAACAACCTCTTTTCTCTGAATTTATGAAACTCTGTACCTGTTCTTTATTCTTTTTCTTTGTTAGGGTTGAGCTAAGCATGAGCCTCAGACTTCGAGATTACTTCTAAAATAGAAATGAAGATCAAGAAAGGCTACATTTGGCACAGGTGTATGGGAGAAGGTAGAGAAATAGGACAGGGTACCCAAAGTCTGGTCAGCTTTTTAACCATCTCCTTCTGAGTGACATCTTCTTGCTTTTCATCAGCTGCGAGTCTGAAGATGAACTTCCATAGACGAATGCCTGAAGCAAGACTTTGCAGGGCGCTATGGGGGTGGTGAGAGTTGGATTCATAGATCCCAATAGATACTGAGAGCAAAGAATGAAAAAGACAGGAGAGAAACCAAATTTAAAAGGAAAATAGAAATTGCCTTTAAGTAACATATTTTTGATACCTGTGGTTTTGGCAGAACAGTGTTGTAGGTGTTCTGGAAACAAATGGAATCAAAATAATAGTTTTGTGACTTATGACAAGAGCAAGAGGATTAAAGAGTAAACAGGGAATGACTAGGGTAAAGGGAGAAAGGGCCTATTTGGCAAACACCCTTCTTTAGTGAGGCTTAACAGAGAACTGAGACATTTGTTTGTACTGACTGCTCATGTGAAAACAAGGGAGAATAACACTTTGAAGTTAAGTTATCCCTGGCCTTACATCTTGAAATGAATTGTAGATCAAAACCAAAGCTGTACCTAGGTTTAACATAAACTGTTTGCTAGAAGCAAGCGTTCACGTGGCATTTCTGAATTTTTATTAAATTCATGTCAAGAGATTACGAGTAGTCTCTTGAATCTAAAGACCCTTTTGCAGTCAGCAAGATTTACTGCTTCTGAGGGCAACATAACAGTAGACAAGTTAGTAATGCTGTTGATGGCAGTCGATGTGTGCTGGGAAAATAAACATCAATCTACTAAGTAGGATGACAGCATGAGGCACCAGAAGACTGGAACAATAGTCTTAACAGTAAGAAAATGCAATTTCCCCTGCTGTGCTTTATGCCTACTTTTATATGACTACGGCATTACACAAATTAATATTTAATGCAGTTCAACATCATGCTTGTCAAACAGTAGTAGACGATACGAACTGCAAAATCACACATTTTTCTCTAACGGAGGGTAATATCATGCTTTTTTTTCTATTTTTCATTGCAGCTGCTTCAAACTCAAACTCTGGAGGTCTCTCACCATTGTGGGGTCACCTTTTACAACTAATATTATTATATAAATTAAACCGACCCTGTGAAGGTGAAGAGAAAGCAGATTTTGTTTTCAAGTGGTCTGAGAAAATATAACATGGATCACTTGAAAGTATTCTCTATGTGGAAGGATTGAGATGACATTGGAATTAAAACACTGACTTCTACTTTTTTTCTCTTGTTCAAATTTATATTGATAAATATTATTTTAGAGCAATGGAATATAGTAATAACCCAGAAAGTCTTTCCTGGATTTGTTTTCTTTCCTCAGATGTGCTTGCGGCTTGTTCCTGGGACAGGAAGATGGGAAGGTCAGGGAAAGAATTTAGTAACCTCCTTTGACCTAAAGAGAAAGACGCAATGAGCTCATAGGCAACTGAGTCCTGGTTTATAATATTCCTCCTTGAGAGGCGTATGGGAGCTTCCTCGGTTCTTAGACTCATGGGGGAAACTGAGACACCTTTTCCTGTTTTTCTTGACTTGAAGTCAAATTAGTTATTTTTCTTACACTGGGGATATGTTAGTGGTCAGTAAAACCTGACTGTCATTTGTCAGAATGGCCATGGGTACAAAATTGGTTATATTCTGTTTTAGGCAAAATAATGAAGCAGACAAAGTTGATCTTTACTCTCCATCAATTTCTCCTTTCTACATTCCTGTTCACATTTTCAGCCTTCACTATCAGTCCTCATGCTTACCCTACCCAGATCAGTTTTCCTTCGGAAGTATCTATTTTTTCAGTTTTTTTCTTTCCCATTAGAATACTCAACTTCTTCAATTGTCCTTACTTCTACTGAATATTCAAGGAATATTCTCATGGGAATTTTTAATCTAATTTTATACTATAGTCAAAGACAATTGTTATAATTCACAAGATCCCTAGTATTTCTAGACACTAAATATAGTTGATGAGAAAGTACTATGGCTGGGAGAGATCTTCTCAACAGCCTCATACTTACCACAAGCAGAGAGGGATACAGCCTAGTGCTAGGGGCCTCTGTCTCTGTCTATGGCAACTACGTTGTCCAACTTTCTCAAGCTGGAATATTTGCAGTCATCCACTTTCTTCTTTCCTTCACAACCCACATTTAATCACTGGCAAATCCTGTAAATTCTAACTTTATATCCTGAATCTGCCACTTATCATAACTCCAGAGTGCCCCCTGCTTCACCTGGCCTTTGTTTTAGTCCCCTGACTCGGTGATTCTAATATGGGTAACACCTTCTTCTGGAGGCACTTTCAAAACCTGCAGGGCCATATTCCTTTATTAGAGGAGTCGAAGAAGACAGATTAGGTCTTTATTTCAATGCACAGGACAGTCCTCCAGAATAGACAATTACCCTCCACCCTGTTTTACTTTTAAGTGCCCCATGTTCTTGGTCAATTCTGAGCCTAAAATCTAATCCCCTTTTTCTCATAAACACAAAGTGCTTTTTTCCCCTCTTTTTTTCCTCCCCCTTCAAGTACATAGAATTTTCCAGGAATGTAACTACTGTGTAAATCGAAGGAAAGTTATACTTAGTACTGTTTGAAATTTTACTAGGATTTTTTTTGTTATTTCAGAAAATGACATTATTATCAACTATATAGATTTTGGCCTTTGAATTTTCAAAATAAACTACCCATATGGGTCAGCCTTTTTAGCTTTCACGTTTACAGTAAGCATACACATGGGTGTCTCAATCTGACCACTCATCATTGTTTTCTAATGTATTTTTGCAGAAAAAGACATATTTTGATTTATTTCGGTAATAGTTGGTAATAAATTCAGATTTATTTAAAATAATAAAGAAGATATTACTATTTTTCTAATTAAAATATGCACTGGGTTTGAGGGAGTTGAGAATCATCGTCTTCATTCGTCTCTTTATTTCCTCCCTGTCAGTTCTCCCCACCCAGCCAGAGTCAGCCCACTGACACTGGAGCAGACCCTGCCCCCTCTCTTTGCATAGTTCTCAAAGGGCTCCCTGAAACACTTAGAATAAAGTCACGGATGAATATCTGTGTGGTCTTTCCCTGACGACTTCTCTGCTTCACCGCCTCCTGCAACACCCCCAACTCATTCCTCTCTAGCAAGTGCCAATCTCCCCACAATTGTTCTCACACACCCGGCAAACACCCCCCTGGAAATATTTGAACTTTGTCTTTTGCAAGAAATGCCCTTCATCCAGATAGCTTGATGGCAGTGCTGGGCCTTATTTGGGTCTCTGCTCAAACATCTTCTTTCCTATGAAAAATAGTTTTTAGATTCTCTGATTTAATATCTTTCCTCACTTTGCTTTTTCTTTTTTTCACAGTGTTCATTAGCCCCTGATAAATTATGTGCTTATATTTTTTATTGTCTCTTCTGCTCAGTGCAATATAAGCTATAGGACAGCAGGCAATTGGTCTGTTTTGTTCCCTGCTTATCAATGATGCCTAGAATGGTGCTGGCATAAATGGCAACTGGATTTTATTGCATGAGTAAGTGAGGGTCTGTGTTTTCAAATTTCAAGTTTGAATTCTGGGTGTGCCATTTATTAAGTGTGGTATCATGGGCAATGCAGCTTCAAGCCTCAGTTTCCACATCTCATTTAAGATGCCCGTTCCCAGGATTACTGTAAAGGTTAAGAAACATAATTTACATAAAGTCCTTATTACAGTGTATGGAGTATTTAAACATTCAAGTTAAAATATCATCTATCTACCTGTCTTATCTATCTACCTATCTGATCATCTATCTATTCATTTATCCATCCAACTTTGCATTTACTTATCCTCATATTCTCTCTCTCACAACTGTCACATTTATTCTGCCAATTCACAGATTAGTTAATTAGCCCCAATGTGCTTTTGGTCACACAGTTATTGAGATTTGTGTATCTTGCTGGTATATGGTATACATAAAGTCTGAAAATGATTCTCTTATGAAGACATAAGCTTTTATGATTTGTTATATACAATGAAAAAATTGACATAGAAAAACTCTCTGGGAGTACATAATACATAGGATTTTATTATTATTAGTTTATTCCAGAAAATGCTTTCATTTAGTAGATTTATTTTACTGGATCTATATTTTCTTCTGTATCTGCAATTATTACAGAAATTTAATTCATGGAAATATGTTCCATTTAACTGCCAGATAGGAGAAATTGACCATGATGATGTTGCTACAGATGTATATAGGTACTTTCATAAAATTATTCATGTATTATAACTAGAGAGATCGAATTTCAGTAGGAGCAATAATTAAAATTGCATTTCTAACAAATTTAATTAAAAGATTTTGGTCCATTAGAGACATAGAAGTAATCAGTCACACAGGTTATTTTTCCAGTTTTTCCACTCTTCATCCTTTTATTTATTTATTTATTTATTTTTAATTTTTTTTTATTTATTTCAGCATATTATGGGGGTACAGATGTTTCTGTTACATATGTTGCCCTTGCCCCCCCCTCCCTCCCTAAGTCCAAGTTTCAATTATGTCCATCATTTGGGTGGTGCACATTGCACTCTTTGTGCATGCATATAC
>CAUYSK010034948.1:0-12180 GCA_963575035.1 Avahi laniger | reverse complement strand
GTTTGTGATTTTCAATTTCTCCAACTCCAGCAACACTCCTAATATATTGAATGTTGCTTGTCCTTCACCAAGCATTATTCCCACTGGAATGGGTCACCATGTGTTTAAAATGTTAAATTGGATACCCAACTTTAGTAAGTGAATATTTAAATTAAACTAAACACAACCTGAAAATAAATACACAAATAATATCATTACATTATTATAGGAAGAATAACTACACTGAGTGGTGCTACCTTAACTAATGTTTCCTAATTTTTTTTTTTTTGGCCAGAATAACATGTCAACTTTAAATGTTAGAGAAATACATCAGAGATCCTGAACTATCTTTACTGATCTTATGTGGGATTTTAGGGAATAAATGCCACAGCGGATGAATATGAAAGTGTCCAAAATACAGTGAGACAATGAAATAAGTATGAGCTACTATACAGAAGATAATGAGGTCACTCATTATTAATTAATTATTCAAAATATACTCTGAAATGTCCAAATAATTAAATAAATAAATTTTTGACTGTGGTTTTTAATATTTGGAGTCTATAAACAGTGAAAAAAAATAAGTTGGACTGAGGGACATAATAGGGAAATAAAATATTGAACACGTGAAAAAATCAGACCGTAGATGTGAGTATGCAATTTCATTTAATTATCACAATAGCCCTATAAAGTAGAAATGGGTATTAAGCTTCATTTAATATGGAGAAATTAAGTGAATTGTCATTGTTCAGTAAAGTAATGATAACTTTAGGATTGAATCATTTGTACTTCCAATGCCTTATGTTGATTAACAGTGAGTCCTATGAACCAAAAATATTTGCAAAATCATATTTTTAATTTTGAAAATATATTGGTAAGTTTGACTTACTTGATATTTAATAGCTTAGAATAGGATATTTATTAGTTTAGACTAATTAAGTCTAACTAATTAGTTAGACTAGTTAACTAATAAAGGGGTACTAGTTAAAGGGTAAAATACATTTTAATATAAATATGATTGATTTTTTAGACAGTACAAATGACTTTCTTTATGATGTCAGCAAAACCTTGAAATACACTATCAGAGGAATTTGTGAAATTTGAAACCTTGGAGTCTTCAAAAATAGAGAGAAAAATGTACTTTCTACATTATTCTGGACTTCTCTGAAAAGAAGGAACAAAGCCAATAAAGTTTCATCACGTTCTCTTCACGAATCTGAGTTTTCCTAATCCCAGTGTAGATAAAAAGCAAAGTAACAGAAATATTGTAATTATAGAAAAACAACTTCAAGTTTGATAACTATTAATTTGAAAAAAATTAAAAACTCTTGACTTTCATTTTATTCTTAGCTTTCTATTCAACCAAGATAAGTGTAGTACAATTAAGCTTTTTGAATATCCAGGCTCTGGAAACAAGCAGAGAAAAATACACACAACTTTTTAGGGATAGGGGGACAATGTTGTCATGTATCTTGCTCCAGTTCCTTTCTCTGTCCTCTCCTTCTCCTCTAAACCCAATTCTGGCCATGGCTCTGCACAATTCTGCTTTATTTCATACAAATATAAGTGATGCAATAGAATAAACTTGATAGAAATGACCTGCATTTTTTCCTGACTTAGAGAAGGAATTAAACACAGATATTGTGTCTGAACTGCTATACCTATAGTAATAGATAACCTTTCTCACTTGGCATAGGGACTCTTCCAAAACAAAAATAGTCATTTTACTAAATCCAGGTAAAAATCTCTGTGAAATGAATCCGCAATTAGTGACATTTTAATGTTCTTTAATCTTTATATTTGAAAACATTTTTATTTCTTTTTCCCAGAGAAATTCCCTTCTCATACATATACAATCCATTAAAGTTATTTACTCTAATTTTATTTCTCTAAAAAAGGACATTTAGACATATTAACAAAACATAGCATATGTCACTGTAAGTCTAAGCAATGGAGAGTTATATTTTCATTCAACACTGATCAATTCATAATTACATCCAAGAGAGGTTAAAACATTAAATCCATGCAAGAAAACAAAACAGACTAAATACATGATACAAAAATATAACCAGTAAGGTAGGACCAAATAGTGCATATTTTTAACCTATTTTTAAAATCACATTAAAGAAAGAAAACACTTGAAGGACTATAACTAATAGAGCTTCTTTTTTTTTTTTTTTTAAACAGAGTCTCACCCTGTAGCCTGGGCCACTAGAGTGCCGTGGTATTGGCCTAGCTCACAGCAAGCTTGAACTCCTGGGCTTAAGTGAGCCTCCTTCCTCAGCCTCCCCAGTAGTCAGGATTAAAGGCAAGCACCAACATTCCCGGCTAATTATTTCTATTTTTAGTGGAAATGGAGTCTCGATCTTGCTTAGGCTGGTCTTGAACTCCTGACCTCAAACGATTTTCTTGCCTCAGCCTCCTAAAGTGCTAGGATTACAGGCTTGAGCCACTGCACCTGGTCAAGAGCTTCTTTTCTTAACCTAAAGTATATTGCAATTTGTGATAATTAATTTACAGGCTATATGATGACCCGTTTTCCCCATTTCACATTTTCTCTTCCTCTTTTATAGAGAAAAACACAGTTATTTGTGAGCTACTTTAATATTCAGGCTTCACCCACAAGGATCTCTGAAAAGAAAGTGAATTCCTTTCATGATACTGAAACTGCTCCTGACCTACTACTTTATTTATACCTAGAGAAGAGATAAAGATGTTGGGAAAGAGAATAGAAGATTAGTGTTAATCCATTCTGAACACATACATTGAACAGCTACTAACTGCCAGCACTATATTAGGTATTTATGATATCCTATTGAAAAGAATATTGTCCCTGGTTGGATATGCTTCAAGAGTGCTTTAAATATTTGTGTTCAATTTAAAATATATGACAATTGAGAAATTAACTTAACAATTCAGAAATATATTGACATAAGTTAAACCAGCTAGAGTCCAAGACATTCCCAGGACTCGCATTTGAGAGATCCTATGTAGGTCACTTCCCCATACCACAAACTCTCACTCTGGTCCTGGCTGCCTCCTAACATGCTTAGTCACATTGGCATTCAGAATCACAACATAATTCTGGGTACATGTTTAAAGTTTCTGCTCTGACTCTTTACCTTATATGTGTTAATTAACTTAAACTCTTTATTTTTATAAATAAAGAGGTTGATACTTTTCATAAATAAAGAGGTAAATAGTTTTTTCCTTATCAATAAAATAAGGAAAAAGTATTTACCAACTTTTAAATAAGTAAAATAACTGTGTTTCTGTTTAAAAAGTATATTATAAATATGATACAATTTTTTAGAATTTTAATTTTTAGCCAGATGATTTTAGTTCATACTTTGAACATTCTTGATATATGTCCCTCTGCAGTAGGAAATTTCCCTTGCCATATGGCTTGCATCAACTTTAGCGTAGTTGTAATTTCTATGTGAACACACAGCAAAACACATCTTTGTATTCACTGCATATTAACCAGAATCTCAAAGTTTAATAATGAGTAAAAATCAGTGAAGCTATAAAGATGAAAAGGGGTTTAATTAAGGAAACAAACAATTTTATGTAAAATCTGAAACTCTTTGAGCACTAACATGATGCTAACTCATTGGAGCATTTCAAATTTTGGATTTTCAGATTAGATTGCTCAGCCTATATTTATATAAGCAGTATTATGAAAGTCACTGATTAGAATAAAAATTCAGTATGGAAGAATTTATATTATTTATTCTAGATTTTTTCCAATGCTAATGCTTTAAATTTAGCTTGCCATAGCTGTAACAGTTACCATATATATACATATATATATATATTTATATATGCACACAGATATATAAATATAATTGGTTTAGGTTATTTAGGTATTTATTTTTTCTTAATTAAACTAAAATAATACCACTTTTTATAAAGTATTGAGCATGAAATTTATTCCCAAGAATAATTATATTTCCTTTCATCAATTGAAAATACATGATCTGATTCTGAAGGGTTATAAAATGAGGCTGACTGAAGGTGCAGGATTTGTATTTGGTATCAGAAATAACCTTAAGTCTTAACTATAACCTGTGTTTTAGGAAATATAAAATTAACATATAAGAAAAAATTTTCTGGGCCCTAGTATTAAAAGAAACCCTTTCACAGAAGAGCATAAATCACTGTGGCAGACAGACTCTAACGCGACCACCTGATCCTTGCCTCCTCTATTCACATTTTATTGCAATCACCTTCTTAAATGTGGGTGGACTGACATGCTTCTAACCAACACAATGTGACAAAAATCATGGCATGTCACACCTACAATTCCATAATATGAGATTCTGTGGTCTCTTGAAGCTGAAAATGGCCTTAGTCTGACATCCTGAAAAAACCTGAAGATTTTGGTCCTGAAAATGCAGAGAAGTGAATTTTGCCAACAATAGTAGGGAGTTAGAAGTGGATCCTTCCCCAGTCAAACTTCCATATAAGACACAGCCTGGCTGATACCTTGATTATAGCCTTTGAGAAGAGAAATAGGGAGACTCCCTAATGTGTGTCTAGACTCCTGGAACACATAAATTATGGGATAATAATTTTTTTTCTTTAAGTGATAGAGTTTTTAGAGTTTTTAGTAATTTGCTACACAGTAATGAATAACTAATGCAATATTATTACAAATGGAACAAACAGAAATAAAGTAAGAGATTTATCAGAGAATATAGGAACATATACAAAATGAGCTCCAGACAACAAGGGAATAGTTTGTTTTTTAAGGAAAAAACTCCCAATAACTGGCTACAACCCTTACATATACAATAATGTAGAACAAAATTTAGAAAAAGAACTTTACTAAGATACCTTAATTACCATAGGAATTTTTTTTTGAGAAATATAGAAAATTGTGTTCAATTACTTTAATAGAGCAGTTCCCTCTTATCCATAGGTTTGCTTTCCTTTATTTCAGTCACTTCTGATCAACTGTGGTCCAAAAATATTATATATTTTCATAGTAAGATATTTTGAAAGAAAGAAAAAGAGACGGAAAAAGAGAGAGACCACATTTACATAACTTTGATTACAGTATATGATTAAAATTGTTCTATTTTGTTATTAGTTATTATTACTAATCTCTTAGTGTGCCTAATTTATAAATTGTTTTATGATAGGTATGTATGTATCAGAAAAAAATACAGTACAATTAGCCCTTGAATAAAATGGGGGTAAGTGGTGCCCACTCCCTACACAGTAAAAAGTTTGCATATAACTTTTGACTCCCCCAAAATCAAACCATATAGCCTACTGTTGACTGGAAGTACCAATAGCATAAACAGTCAATTAATACATATTTTGTATGTTATATGTATTATCCGCTGTATTCTTACAATAAAGTAAGTTAGAGAAAAGAAAATGTTATTAAGACAATCATGATTTGCATTTACCTGATGATTAGAGATGTTGAGCATTTTTTCATATGTTTTTTGGCCATTATTCTTTCTTCTTTTGCAAAGTTTCTGTTCATCTACTTTGCCCACTATTCATAAATTTTTAATAATGGCTTTATTATCAAGTAACTCACAAAATTATTGAAAATTTAACAATTAGCTCTTGCAAGCCAGAATAAACTGGGTCCAGCACACCGGAACTTATAATAATTCTAGATTTAAGACCAGCCAAACATAGTTTCAAAAATATTTTGAGGCAAAATATCTCTACAATGTAAAATAGACTAATTTACAATCATACTAGGAGATTTTTAACACATCTCTGGCAGTAAACTATTGAAAAAGCAAATAAAAAAGCATTGAACATATAAAATACCTGAATAGCAATTTAAAAAATGACCTCATTAAAATATGTAGATCCAAAACATTTTCCTATGAGCTACTGAGAACACATTATTTTTTACCACAAAATCCACAAAAATTATCCAGCTAGTCTTGACAAATTAAAAATGATTAAATTTATGCAAGAATAGATTAGGTGTAAATTGTTATTACCTTCTTGAAGATATTTTGGCCATAAATATACTAAATGTGTCAGTATTTTTCCCAATCACTGCCGCTTGGTCCTGGGTCCCTGGCCAAATCAAACCTAGCCCTAGAGGTTATGAGATAACTGGGCTAAAACGTATTATATTTTAAAAGTAGCCATATATTTTTAACTATACAAATAATACATGAATATATGATAATTATTAAAAAATCAATTATGAATGAAACCATCACTCCCATCTCTGAGGTCCCCACCATTATCAGTTTTGTGTATATCTTTCCAGATATACACATATATATACAGATATATGTGTCTATAGAAATATGAGATATAATTATATGGGGAGGTTTTGGACCTAAATGATACAATATTTCATGTACTTTTCTGCAACTTGCTTTTATTACTCAACAATATGTCTCAACTATGTTTTATATCTATACATAAAGGCTGTATTTTTTCCAGGAGAAAAAAATAAATATATGCAAGAATGTGTTTACCTAGTATATTGCAATAAAGCCATAAATACTACTAAGATAGCTAGAATATCCTCAATATTTACAACATAAAAAATGTGCACTTCCTAAATTACCCATGAATAAATAAATTTACAAGGAAAATTAGACATATCAAGACTCATCAGTCTAGCTATCACCGTACTTCAATGAAAATTTTTAGAATTAAATGTATATATTAAAAAATGAAAAAGACAGAAAACCAATGAGCTAAGTGTTCATTTAAAGATCTTAGAAAAGGTAAAATTAAATCCAATGAAAATAGAAGAACAGAAATAATGATAAGAGCAAGAATTAATGAAATAAGCAATCATTATGCAATTGATAGCTTGAGGGGAAGATTTCGTTCCTGGGAGAACAAAAAAAGAAACAATGCAAATTAACGCTAATGAAACCAAATAAGAAAAGATGTAAACAACCAATATCAGGACTGAAAAAATAATAACTGAGAACTCACAGCTTGAAAGAGAGGATGGATGAAAAATTTTATATCAGTAAATATGAATAATGAATATGACAAATTACTAAAATGATAAAACTTATAAATACAAATTCAATGAGAAAAAACAAATCAAAATTGTTCTTATAACTATTAATAGTAAAATAGTTGTATCCATATTTTAAAAACTCTTCATAAAGACCACCAGACAAGATGGCTGCTCTGATAAATTCTAACTAATATTGAAGGAAGTAATCAATTGTTGTCACAAACAATTCCTAATTCATTTTATAAAACTAGTGTAAACTTGATACAAAAAATATACCTTGGAGAAGCTCATTATAGGAAAGGAAAATTAAAAGCCAGACTTATTCATGAACCTCGATGCAGATATCCTAAACAAATATTAACAAGATAAATCTGGGCTTTTTTCAGGAATGTAATCTTGATTTAATATTGGGTGATAAAGCAGTCTTATTCACCACAGTAAAAGAAATAAGGATGAAGTTACTTGACAGATCCAATCTATAAATTAAAACCACTTGGTAAAATTAAACATCCATTCATAAATTTTCTACTGCAGTGTTCTTCAATAGAACTTTCTGTAATGATGGAAATGTTTTGTGCTGTACAATACACTGTCCACTAGCCATATGTGACGACTGAGCACTTGAAATTTGGCTCATGTAGTTGAGGAATTACTAATTAGATTTAATTTTAGTTAAATTTAAATACCTACATGTGTCTAGTGGTTACCATATTGGATAGTGCAGTTCTAGAATCTCTGGTTTTTCATTTCTTCCAAATAAGTGAGTTGGAAGCATTGCTAACAGGAGCAGGTGCAGAAAATGATTGTGATTTTATAAACAATTTTTGAGGTTATTTAACTTTGGACTTTATATGTGAATATATATTGCTGACACAATTTATTATAAAAGCAAGAATATATGTAGGGACCATCCCTGGGCAAAAATTGGCTTAAGGCCAGAGTCAGAGAAACTGGGTGTGTAGAGACCATCCCTGGGCAAAATTGGCTTAAGCCCAGGGTCAGCGAAACTGGATGTGCTCTCCTTGGGGCCAGAGGACAATAGGTCTGGACACGGCCTGTTGAACAAACAGAACTATTCCTCATGACAGATAGCTTTATGACAGATAACCAAGCGCCTCGGGTCTTGCAAACAAGCCAAGGTGTCTCATTATCCTGCATACAGTAATGAGATAAAGAATGAGATAAGAAGTAGAGATGCAAACGTCTGCTTCCCTTGAGGAATTGTCTGAAAGGAATAAAAATGTGTTTTCCTCAAGGGGCCCAAGGTAGTCACATACCAGGAAGTAACTGCTGGACATAGAAAAAGTATATAATAAAACGACTGGTAGAATTCGCTGCTTCAGTCTTGTACGTCTTGTGTGTGTGTCTGTGTGTTTCTTTCTGTGTCCATCCCCCGTTCTGCAATCCAGGCCATGACAATATAAGAAAATGTTTAATAGGAATGGTAGTTAATAAGATATCTAAATAACTGTTTCCTTTAGGTTTTGGCTCCATAAGAATATCATTCAAATCATATGGTATGTAGTGTGACAACACATTTCTTTTGCAAACTTCTGAATAAGATGTTAATTCCTATAAATCTCACATAAAGAATGGGAAAACTAAAACTGTGAATTTAAGCAAAGCTTTATACCTTATAAAGGTGTGTTGTGGTTTTATTTGGTGATGCCTAATCACATATGATTAAATAACACATAGCATTTATTTATAGAATTGTACACATAGATCATGCTGTGATCTCTCAGCATGTATATTGAATGGCAATGTAGACTGGGGTTATGGAGAATGCTGCTCACAAGGTTGCAAGAAAAGAGGCAATCTGTATTTGATGATAGCTCCGCATAAAATTTATGTTGTGACAGCAAAGAAAGGCAAGCTTCCAGACGATCTCTTTTCTGACACTTGTTTAATTCATGAGGTACCCACCTATCAAGCTTCTTTACCTTGCCGATTTGTTTCAAATGGTCCAATATTGGAATAGTAACATCAAATCTTGCTGCTAATTAATGCATAGATTGACATGGATTTGTTTCCACTACTGATTTCAGCTCATTGTTATCCACTTTGGTGTCAGGTCACCCACATGGATCATTTTCAAGATTAAAATCACCAGAACGGAACTTCTCAAACCATCAATATACTGTGCATTCATTAGCCACATCCTTCCCAAACACTTTGTTTATATTTCGAGTTCTGCAGGGGTTCCACAACGGAGCTTGTATTCAAAAATAACTTGAATTAATTGATTTACCTATGGTTTCACAAAAATTGCTCTGAAAAAAATTTTAAAGATAACCACAATCCAAACCATGTGTTTGAAAGAATGAGGATATACCTTCACAATAAAAACAAAATAAGAACTGTCAAAGTGAAATGTCAGAGATATCAATGATCAAACTCAGTACTTAAGGAAATTGGACATTTCATACTTAATAATCTAAATGTTTTTGTTTTTGTTTTTGTTTGAGATCAGCCAGACCTGGATGAGAAAAGGAACAACCAGAGGGGGAGGGAGCACCCAAGTTTTAGAAAGCATGGATGTCACTCCAAATAACTGGAAGCATAGGAGGGCTGTCCGCCCTATACCCAGCTCTCTGCCCTGCTCTTTCTGGACTTAGCAAGAAAGTTTTGAAACTCCGAGGCAGACTTATCTGTAGCTTGTATGCTATGAGGGAGGCATACCAAGGTTAAGCAGCATTTTAGAGAAACAACAAACAGCCATATCAAAGTATGTATCAGATCAAAAAATGTATAATAATTTAATATAAAACATATGCCAACAGACACCAGCGGCTAAAAACAGTTGGCCTGAGGGACTGTTCCTGTTTCACTCCTGACTACCTGTCTCAATCAACAAAAATCTAGATAAAGAAATATAGAGCCACTATATTTCTGTTTAGTCTTTCTGCTAGGTGATAATTTTATCTTAGGACTTAGAAGTTTGTCTTAGAAAGATTTTGTAAATGTTTGCTCACGTAGATAGAGTTAATTAACGGATCTCTAAAAAAAAAAAAATAAGGAATCTCTGGAAGCTTTTTGGGAGATTTTTAACCTAAATGAACTACCTGTTATTATGCAAATCTGTTACCACTGGCAACTGATCACTGTACCAATAAATACTGATATGGCACTTCACGAGTGGCCTCACAGCTCACGGGAATGCTGGAGGACCCCCTGATACTCTGTCTTTTAAAATGAGATTTTCATCTCTGTGTCTTCTTTTATTTCTCTATTCTCTATTTTCTATTTTCTATTATTTCCTTATCCCTTGTGACAACCCCTGCCAAAGGGACCCGATTTTTGCTGGGAGCATAGCTAACTCCCCACATGCCTATAAACATGTATTATTATTTTCACATAACAATGTGAAAAATAGTGTTTATTCAAATTATATATTTTGTATTATTTACTTTTTAGTTGCATAAATGCTATTATTTAAACAAAAGAGTAACAGTACTAGTTAACAGTGCCAATTAGTAATATTTGTGGTATAACTAATTTAAAAAATGTTACATTTGAGAAAAGTATAACAATATTTTTTTAATGAAAAACTGAAAATCCTCTAATACAGCAATTCATATTAACTTTAAAAAATTTTAGTGTGCATTTAAAATTTTAAGCCTATATTATTGTATATTCTTAAGGTGCATGAATGTAAGCATGTAAAAGACCATAAATATAATAGGGATAAATAAAGACATATTTCCCATATTTAATAAAAAATGACATGTTTCTTTCTTTGATACAGATCATCAGAAATTTTATACTCTTTCTATTTTGTTTTCCATTTATACTTCTCTGAACTACCTGCAGCCTTTCAGACATTCTTTTATGTAGCAGCAACACTGAATAAAGACAAATGTAAATTCATTTTGACGTGCAGCTCCACTCGCTATCAAGCACACGTGATATAGAATGTGTCTGTCCAGTGCGATGGCATCAAACCAAATAATTTCTCAACAAAAACATTTCAGCATGAATATTTGGGATTTTACTTGCTCAAAACAGCAGATTTTTAGATTTGTGGGAATTATTTTGCAGTTGTCCCCACACGCTCACCCCCATTGTATCTACATGCTTGTTCCGGTAGACCGGCTGTTGGTCAATCATGTTCTCTGCATCTATAACTGTAGTTAGGCTATCCACATCTAAAATAGTCATTCTTTGTAAACACTTCAAAGTGCATTGGATGCCATCATAAGTTCAATCTCTCTCAGGGAATGTGGTATTTAAACACAGAAGTAATTTGAATTTATGAACTCTAAGTTGAATTTCAGATACATTACAATTTTAATAAATAAACTGAGAAAGTACTGTTTAACCTGCTTGTCCTTTTTCTGGTGGCAGTTTTTGAGTTCTAAAGCATTCGTATTTCCAAATATGTGAGTCATTCTCATTGCATGAAATATTATAACCTACACATGAGATTGGGTTACACAGAGACAGTAAGCTCATCCTTTTCTAGGGTCCTTATGGTCTCCTCACAGATCAACAAACTGTTTTGAAGAAACAACATAACAATTTCTGTTTTACTATAAGTCTATATTCTATTGCCATCCTCAATATACCTCAAAACTAGAAAGAAACACCCTTCTTGACTCATATGATAAAAATAAGATTTTTATGGCAGGCCAATACTTAAAAATATTTTCTATGGCTGATGACAATGATAGCCATCTTATACATGGACATGAAACCCATTAAGTCCTTCTGCACATTTTGAGTAAACTAAAAGTCACCAAAAAAATTCATAATGAAAGCCTCTGTTTCATAGGCAAGCATAACATACCCTCTCTAGTGTACTGTACAAGGTCTTCAGAACATTTAGCAGGTAAGATTTTTTCTTTTCTTTGGTAAGATGTTTACAGAGTGAGGAAGTTGCAAAAATTCACATTCCCACTGTGTTCTAAATATGCATATAAATGAGCAACATCTACTTTGTATTTGCTCAAGATAGCAGAAATATTTTATGTTTTCTGCAGTTTTATTTAAAATCTTCATAGAAATTAAGAAAGTTTTTCAAAACTCCATTTTTGAGCCCGAATTATCTAAAAGCTAGGAGGAAAATTTTGCTGCTGTACTCACTTGCTACACTGTGAGGGGACAACACAACGCTTACCAAATTTCTACTTCCTTCTTCTATAGGACTTTTTAGTTGCAGTCTGTGAATAAGGAAATGTAACTTCACTCGGTTTCCTGTAGCAATCAAGGGAATCAATGATAGGGTA
>CAUYSK010034947.1:0-22407 GCA_963575035.1 Avahi laniger | reverse complement strand
TGTCCAGTGTAATACTGATGTGGACGGTACAAATGGCAGTGTCTGTGTGTAGTCGCAGCAGGTCCTCGCTCAATTGATACATCATCTCGCTCTACTCAGACTAATTTTACATGTTTTTGGCATTCTACAATCTCATTAACTGTAAGTTTCCTCAAAGCACAGATGGGATCCTAAGTAAGGAGACGTGTTCACAGAAATAAATATATAATATTAACCCTTCTCACTGTATAGATCTGCACTGATTCTAAAAAGAATGAATAACAGCATGGCACATAAAAGAACATGCTTATACACATATATGAATACATATTGTATATGTGTATATACGGTCATGCATCGCTTAACGACAGGGATACATTCTAAGAAACATGTCATTAGGCAAATTTGTCATTGTGCAAACATCATAGAGCATACTAACGCAAACCTAGATGACACAGCCTACTATACACCTAGGCTATATGGCGTAGCCTATGACTCCTAGGCTACAAACCTGTATTGTATGTTACTATACCGAATACTGTAGGCAACTGTAACACAATGACAAGTATTTGTGTATCTAAACATACCTAAATGTAGAAAAGGTACAGTCAAAATATGGTATTATAATCTATGGGACTTATGGGACCACTGTCATATATACAGTCTACCAATGAGCAAAACAACATTATATGGCACATGACTATGTGTACATATACATTAAGGTGTATTTGTGGCTATATATGTGTCTGTTGCTCTTTAAAATGAAGTTTGGTTATATTTAGTTATATGAAAAAGCTATTAAAAGAAAGCAATTATTATTGTTTCTAAACAAATTAGGTGTCATATTTAAAAAAAAAACAAGGCTGGGTGCAGTGGCTCACACCTATAATTCCAGCACGCTGGGAGGCTGAGGCGGGTGGATCGTTTGAGCTCAGGAGTTCGAGATCAGCCTGAGCAAGAGTGAGACCCCGTCTCTACGAAAAATAGAAAGAAATTAGCTGGACAATTAAAAAATATATATAGAAAAAATAAGCCGGGCATGGTGGTGCATGTCTGTAGTCTCAGCTACTCGGGAGGCTGAGGCAGGAGGATCACTGGAGCCCAGGAGTTTGAGGTTGTCGTGAGCTAGGCTGACACCACGGCACTCTAGCCCAGGCAACAGAGCGAGACTCTGTCTCAAAAAAAAAAAAAAAAAAAAAAACACGTAACTTTGGGGTCAGAAAGAATTGAGACTGAACTGCTATTCACTGCTTACTTGCTGTGAAAACTTGGAGAAATTTCTTAAATTCTCTGGGTCCAATTTTCTCATTGGAAAAATTAGGATAATTACACCCATTTTACAGAATTATATCTAGGGGGAGAGATAATAGACACAGAACTCCTGGCCCCATATCTGACATGTATTAGATGTTCAATAAGCTTTTACAGTCAGTCCTAACCCCACAATCTGCCCATCATCCCTTCATGCCAAATCCACATTAATCTCCTCCAGAGATATTATTCTTCAAAAGTACAGAAAAGGAAGGTAAAATTCACTCTCAGACCTACCCGATCCCACCAAATACAGTAACGCCAGTGAAATAACATCCTTCTTTATGTTTAGTATACTAGTTATATACTACCTTTCCTAAATTTCTAGTATATTGTCTTTCTTATATTTCTAGATTTTCTCAGCACTTCCTACACATGGACTGCTGTACATATATTCATGAAGACACACGTTAAGTTGTCAAATTCAATTTTATTAACACCCTTGCCCTAAAAAAAAGGGTCAAGCTTAAAGCTACTCAGTTTCTCAAGAACAGGTCTGAGTTTCTCTTGTCTTATTGATCAAAACTGGAGTCAATGACCTGGAAATTTAAAAAATAAAATTAAAAACTGGAGTCAACTGTGTGTGCATGTGCTTCAGTATATGTGAGACGGGTTGACTGAGGGAGGGGCAGAGAAGGCAAACACTTCAGAGGAAATGAAACATGCACCAAAAGAGGTAGAAGCCTTCTGTATCAACGCATTCCATGGAATATTGGAGATGTTTGAGGGGCTTTAGAGATTATCTGGTTCAACTACTTTCTTTTAAATATATAAAAAATGAGACCCATCCTTTTTTAAGACTGAATAATAGTTCATTGTATATATACGCCACATGTTAAGTATCCATTTATCCATCCACGGACATCTAGGTTGCTTCCATCTTTTGGCTATTGTGAATAATGCTGTTATGAAGTTGGGTGTACAAACATCTGTTCAAGTCTTTGAGGTACACACCAAGAAGTGGAATTGCTGGATTGTATGGTAATTTTATTTTTAATTTTTTTTAAAACTTGAAGACTTACTTTTTTTTTTTTTTTTTTTAACAAGACACGGTCTCACTATGTTGGCCAGGCTGTACTCAAACTCCAGGGCTTAAGCAATCCTCCCGCCTCAGCATCCCAAGTAGCTGGGATTACAGGTGTGTGCTCTAGCACATGGGTGAAACTTGAAGACATTATACTAAATGAAATAATTCAGTCACAGAACAATAAATATTGTATGATTCTACTTACATGAGTTGCCTAGAGTAGTCAGATTCATAGAGTCAGAAAGTAGAATGGTGGTTGCCGGGGCAAGAGGGAGGAAAGAATGGGGAGTTACCATTTAATTGATAAGGAGTTTCAGTTCGGGAAGATGAAAAAAGTTCTGGAAATGGATGGTAGTGATGGCTGCACAACAATGTGACTGTACCTAACACCACTGAAGTGTATACTTAAAAATTATTAAAATGGTAAATTTTATGTTAAATATATTTTATCACAATACTGAAAATGTATTTGCCTACTGTAAAAAGTTGTGGGGGAGGCAAACTAGTTAACTGACTTTCCAATGGCAAACAACTAGTGTTAGAGCAGGGATTCAGACCAAGTTATTCTAGTTCATGGCCCACAGCTTTTTCCATCAAATTACGAATAGAAAGAAAAATAATTGTGGACTCGGAATGCCTCCCTGTATAGGCATCTGGACTCCATCTGGTCCAGTATGACAGTCTTCCCAATGTCACCAGGACATGCCCTTGCTCGCCAACTCCAGTTCTTTGCTGACACCCACTAGGCACCAAGTTAACTGGGCCTCTCACGACAGTCGACTTCAAGGAGGTTGTCACACTCAGATACTGCCACGTGTCAAGGGCAGCAACCTGATGATAGCTATCATGATGTCGTGCTCTGGACATTTCAAGGGATAAGCTCACAGGAAATCCTAGGGTACCGAGGTCTGTCATTTTGCTTCCAAACATGATTATGCTTGCTAAATGAGACATTGTTTCTTAAGGGACACTGCCAATCCTTTGTTCCATGTTTTTCACATATTAATTTTTTTTTTTTTTGCTAAGTCAGCTGATCAAGAAGGAAAGAAATGTAGCCTTGCTTTAAAGCCAGACTGTTGCAAGGTCTTCATAATTTATCACATAGTCGCGTTGTGAGCATGAATTTCCTGTGGCTATTTGCCTCTCATTCCCCTCACCTCTCCATTCTAACAACTGTAGACAAGTTAAAATTCAGCTGTACATAAGAATCAAACAGAAAGCAAAGGTTGCTTCTCTAGAGCGCTAATAACCCTTGAAAACAATAAAGCACTAGAAATACCCTTGGCTGCACTGTCCTAACCCACAAAATTCCCAGCACCAAAACAAACTCTTTATGGAGCAAAGATTTAAACATAAAAAATAAAGTTAAAGGTGCTGGAAGAAAACATGGGTAAATTTTATTCTCTTTTATAATCTTCGGGTGAGGAAGACCCTTTTATAAACACAGTACGAAATACGTTTAATGAGATAAAAATGTAAAGCGTCTGTATAGCCAAAAAAAAAAAACTATGAAAATCAAAAGCCAAATGACAACACTGGAGAAATATCTGCATTGTAACAGATAAAAGATGTTCTTCATTTTCAATATACACTTTACAATTTTTAAAATTTTCATTGTGGTAAAATACACATCACATAAAATTTACCTTTTAATCATTAAGTGTACTGTTCAGTGACATTAAGTACGTTCACATTGCTGTGCAACCGTCACCGCCATCCACCTCCAGAACTCTCTTGTTGTCCCAAACGGAAACTCCTTACCCACTAAACAATAACTCCCTCTTCTCCACGGAACCATTATTCTACTTTCTGTCTCTATGAATCTGACTATTCCAGGTAACTCATGTAAGTAGAATCATACATTATTTACCTTTTTCGGTGACTGGCTCATTTCACTCAGCGAGGTTCATCCATGTGTAGCATATCGGAATTTCCTTCCTTTTTAAGGCTGGGTAATATTTCACTGTATCACATTTTATTTATCCACTTATCCATTGATGGGCATTTAGGTTGTTTTCACCTTTTTGCTATTATGTATATGTCAATATTTTAAAAAGGCAAATAACTTAGTTAATGGACAAACTACAGGAGATCTGGGCTTGGTGCATACAGAAATCTACAGCAGGGGAAAAAATAAACCAGCAAAGACAGTAGCAGTCACATGGGTCTAGAGTGACAAAACTGGAGATATGAGGCACAGTTTCCCTCACATGATTTTTGCTGAATTCTGAAGCGGCTCAGAGACTCACTAAAGTGTCTCTATACATTTTTAATATTCCCCGCAGCAGCCCTCTGCCATTCTGACCTCCCTGCCTGGGCTATCCCCCAAATTATCTCCCCAAACCCTCGTTGCTTTTCATTTTGTTTTGGTGCTTGAGTTTGTTAGTGCTCTGGCTGCAGAGCTGAATAAATTCTCAGTGGCCAGCTCCTACCCCTATTTTTCTCTTAAGTCCTGTTATTGCAGTGTGCGATTTTGCAGAACCCGAGGTTTTGCAAGAAGGTATACAGCAAAAACATCTTTACTTCTACACCTGAGAACAATGATGACATTTTGTGCCTACGACCTTAGAGAGAGGAAGAAAGCTAAGTAATAGGCTGGCAATTCAGAGAAAAAGATAAAAGTAAAATATGCAGGGAAAAAAAAACAAAAAATGTAAGAGCTCTTCTGTGAACAAACCATTTGCCCATTCACAATTACAGAGTGATTCTATATTCTATGAATCCACCAACAGTGGGGTGGATACATACTCATATGTTACTAGTTCAAGGTTTGAACAAGAAAGCAGGAATCTTCTTCCAGTTAACAATAATGCTTGCGGTAAGGAACAAAAATGTCATGACACAAAGGTGAAGGCTTCGTAATTGCAGGCACTGTCAGCACACTGATCCTTGGAATTAGCAATTCAGCTTCAGAAGTAAAAGAATTTGGTTCAATGCTAAAGGTGTCAGCTCCATCCCTACCCCACACCAAGCAACTGGTTAAAACCACATAAGTATTTTATTTTGTAAATGTTTAAAATCAAAACAATTTGGAATGGCTAAAATTATTATAATCTGTCAGCTATATAAAAATAGAAACACCACAACTTTGCATTTATCTAGGACATTTTTAAAAAGTATTAAAAACATTTGCTTAGCAAGCAAGGAGGTGTCTATTAAAAATGAGTCTCCTTTAGGGGTCCTCTTGGTACCTGTGTAAGGTACACACTTCTTTTGTTTCTCTGAAATCTGTCATTGGGGAGCTAGAGAAAGTGTGGAAAAAAACAGACAAGTGGGGGAAGCTGTGAGGTGGTTGTGGACTTTGCCAGACAACTAATAAGATGTCTGTTTAGAAATCACTAACAGGAAAGGAAGAGAAACAAAAATAATGCATAGCAAATACATTCTTCTATACCCAAATATCTGCAAGATATTGTGCCTGTGGCTGTAAGAACATGGGCCACAAAGGCAAAAGTGGATAAAAAAAATTGGGACCTGAAGACAGCTGTGCTGGTATTCACTGTATATTTAATTATAACATAGCTAAAGCGATGCTATACAAGTCTTCCACTCTCACAGAGCGCTTGCGCGAATTTCTGCCCTAGGACTTTAAAAAGTGACAGGGATAGGCAATACTCCTCATAAAATGCCCAACTCACCCAAGGGGGCCTTATTCATTATGCCAGGAGATCTGTCTAAGGGGACACACTGGTGAGGATGGAATAACAGAAACATTCTGCAGATGGGCCAAGAGATACTCCTGTAGGGACGGACCTGAAAAGAAATCAGTTTCCTGAAGTCCAGCTGATAGTAACGGTGGCTCTTAACCAGGAGTTAAGAGACAGACTAGTTCTACTACCACTGCTGACTAGTAATCACTTCAACTCTCCATTCATCCATTTCTCCACATATAAAATGGGGCAAATCATATCTTAGGAGATACCAAGATTATAAATACTCTCTACTAAAGTGCTGAGACCTCTTTGGAAGTTTAAAAGCAACTTTAAACAATGAATTATTGTGACTCAAAATTGAGTTGCAAGAGAAGCTAACACAATGAGGATATTTCCAAAAACTAAACTGCACAGAAGCCAATCCATTAAAATTTTCTCTCAAAAATATTTGTAAAAGCTGAATAAATATTCCTAATTCCTCTCAGGACAAAGTCCAGCACTGCCACCTTTTCTCATCACTTCCAGTATCAAAACCACCTCTGTGCCAACGCCATGTTAGGAGTTAAGCCAAATACATTGTTGAAATGTGTTCCACTGACCAGATATCACTGTCAAGGCAGCAGGTAAAAGCTAGTGCTAGGAATCTCTTGAGGAACAAGCGTGGAAGATATGCACAGCATGCACAGCAAAATCAAGAGCATCACTGGCTATTGTCACCTGTGTTGAGCTTTGTGTTCCCTTTTCTTTTTGATGCTTTACATTTAAATGATAAAATATTTCACATAGCCTTTTCACATGGTGCTATATATCTTTCTTTTAAAATAACTTACAATGCAATGCCTGGGAAAGAGGTATACATCTTATTCAGAACAGTAAGATCAAATTGGGGAATAACTCCTTGTTAAAAGCACAAATCACATTTGAAATGGAAGGTACTCCCAGGGCAAGGGTATTTAAATAAGAGTTTCTGAGGCATGAACTGAGACTGTTAAAAAGCTAAACGTAATAGTTAATACAGAGCTCTGAAAATAAAAGCACATATTATGTAAGCATTAAAAAAAATCATTGTGGGGACATTGATACTTTGAGATGGGAGTCTGCCACCTCCTCCTTTGCTAGCAAATTAATAAACTTCTCTTTCCTTCTCTTCAAACCACTTGTCCTCGTTCTTCTGATGCGGCCTCAGGGACAAGTGCCAAACTTTCAGTAACAGAATTTGGTGTCCCTGGGTGGGCTCATCAGTATCCTAGTGGAATGGCACCCCACAACTGCTGGAAGAGGCAGGGAGCAGCCCCATGGCAAAGCCGTGGGTCTTTGTGGGTAGGAGCAACTTCTTCTTGAGGTGAGAGAGCAAGAGATGGCCCCAGCAGCTGCCAGAGCCCATTTTATCTCCAGGGAACTCCTGTCTCTGTCTTCCTGAAGTAGACACAGCTCTCGGCAACTTGAACTGAGTTGAGGAGAAGTTAAAAGGATTTAGGAAGTGTCTGGACACCAGGCCATTTGTTGGGTAAGTTCCCTAGCACACATGCCGAGATCCTGATTCCACCCATATGGGGAGGGTTTTGAACATTCTAGCCCTGTGGCACAGGCTTTGTTTGAGGCCCTATCAGGGCATTTGTTCTGAGGTGCCTTTTGGGAGTAAAAAAGTCATGAGGCTGAGTGGAACTAGGGGACCTGGGTTGAATTTGGATCTCATTTGCAGTTCCCAGGAACAGGGGGACTAAGCCATAATTTTGGGAGAGCTTCCCAGGGAATGGGGGGATTAGGTCACCCATTTGGGGAGGGTTTTGAATCTTCCAGCTATTTGGGGTGGTCTTTATCCCCTTTGGATTCCCATCTGTGAACCTTCCAGCCCTGTGATAGGGCATTTGAGGCACCATTAGAGGTACCATTTGGGGTGCATTTTTACCCTTTGGATTCCCATTTGTTTGACAGATCCTGGAATTTCTGTGTTGAGGATCCCCTATATTGTCTGTTTGTTATTTGTGAGTTTTGTTGCAATATAAGGAAGCTCCACCTCCCATTTGGTTGATAGGCTGTGGCATTTTAGATTATGTTGGGAGTTCACTATATTGTTTGTGTTTGCTAAAAATTATTGTCTGGAGTGTGAGGAAAAGTGGTGGTTGGTACCACATATATAAAATGTGAGGAAAAGCAGTGATTGATGGTCCTTGGTTTATTCTGAGCTGTTGGTTCTTTTGCGGTGGTTGGTGCTGCTTATATAGAGTATGAGGGAAAATGGTGGTTGATGGTCCTTGCTTTATTCCCAGGAATTTGTTGTTTGGATCCCAATTTTGATTTGGAGGTGCATTCTAAAGGGTCTTCTCCATTGCCTCTTCCTTCCAAAATTAATCTCAATTTGGCCTTTCTGTGCTTTTGTTAAGGGGAAGCCAAACTGTCTCATTTATAGATATATGACAGCCTGAGTTACATGTAAGAGGGTGGGAATGACTCAGTGGTGAAACACTCTGGAGTCCCACCCACTATCAGCATGCTCTCATCCACCACACTAAACCCTAGACCAAATAAGAATGAGAAATAAATCCTTTTAAAAAAGAAAGACAAAAAGAACCACCCCCTCAGTTGGTTTATGGTGCCTCTACTTGCAAGTATTTGTATAAGGTTCAAAGACACGCCAGGTTTTCTAGGATGGCCAATTCTTATGTACAAGTTTTTACTGAAGGACAAATTATATCAACGAAAATTCAGAGCTCAAATGGTCAACCTGCCAGTATAGAGGTAGTATGTTAAGTTTCTAGCTCTCTGCTGGAGATAAACTCATTGTTTATGGTACGCAAAATGATCTATGTTTGTATGATTTTTGATAAATAAGGTCCTCCTGCTCCCACCAGAATCCCTGCAGCTGGCCAGGGCAAGGTACCAGGTGGGGCCATAGCCCAAGGACGGACCTGGCAGGAGGGAGGACCGGTGCACGTGGCCCACCACCAAGTGGTGTGCAGCAAGGGGGAAGGAACACCTGCCACCACCGCCATCTTGGCACCATGGGAGGGGTAGGGAAGGGTGTCACCTGAACTAATTCTTCATTCCCAAACCCAGTAAATTATTACTCAGGGTTCGGAATGGTCTCTCCCGGCAGCAAACTCAATTTGGACCAAAGGGAATCCATAGCTGTAGCAGGGCAATTTGGAGCAATATCAGATAGGGGGGCTTGAATGTGTAAGAACAGCTGAAGGGTCTGTTGAGACAGTCAAAAGGAAAGGGTGAAAAGGCCACCCACATTGATTTTGTAAAGAAGGACTTGAAAGGAACATTGTCCAAAATTGTAAAGGACTCCAGGTGACAGGGAGTCTCCAGGAAAGCAAATATATTATTTTTAAATCCAGAACTCAAATGGCGAAGGAAGGGGCCCGGAGCCCCCTGCCTCCAAATAGCCCCACAGAAGCCCTGAGCAAAACTGACAGTGGGGATTTGACTGGCACTAGCCACATGGAAAGAAACAGTCTCGGGGACCCCTTCCCCCAGGCCGCCACTCCAATCCCCGGCACCAGCCACACCTGGTGTTCTGCAAGCCGGGCAGGAGGTGGTGGTAGGGGATGTGCCAGGTGGCAGTGAGGCAGCTGTAGACAAGTGGCAGCTGAGAAACTCATCACAGTGGGCCCAGGTGGCGGATCTGGGCAAGCAGCAGGAGTACCAGGGGTTGTTTCAGAAGTGGCAGCAGCTCACCTCCTGTGGGGTGCTACCAAGCTCCTGCTGGATGAATACCAGGGCCTGATGAAGTACACCAGCGACTGCCATTGCGCTTTGAAGTTCAGGCCTCAGCACGCCTGCACATCATTCAGTCCAAGGAAAAAGGCTAAGCAGATAGAGAATGGCATGCTGGTGATGGATGCCAGGGACAGACAGCTACAGGAAAGACTCAGCAGCTCCTCCTGCTACAGTAAGGATGTCAGCAGGAACCTCATTGCCAACAGGACCCAGAAGCACACTCCAGAGCCCTGGACATTTCCCAAGGGTGATAATGGACCGTCCTTTGTAGTGGGAGTAACCCAACAAGTAAGCAAAGCCCTACACCTAGAATAGAAATTACATACATCCTAGAACTGATACAAGAAACCCATCTAAAGTGAGATAGGGTGTTGCTGCTTGCCCTACTCTGGATAAGGGCAGTCCTTTAGAAGCAAGCTTAAGTTAAGCCCCTAAAAATAGTTTATGAGAGACTCTTTCTAGCACCCCAAGTATAGTAATATAACCATAAGTAAAAAAGAATAGAGTAAAACAATATGTCAAATCAGTGGGTCACATGCTAACCACTACACATGAGTTTGCCTCTTTCAGGTCTCTGTGCCAGTTGGAAGCGGAGAAGTGGAAGGGACCCTATGAGGTGCCTCTAATAGCTCACACCTTGTTAAAATTGTCAGAAGTGAAACCTTGGGTCCATCATACCAAAGTGAAGAGGTATAGCCCCCAGTGGCAGGGCCAGCCTTAGGCAATCTGAAGTATCTGAGAAAAAGGAAAAAAAATGAAAGTTGATATTTTCATATCTTTTTTGGTTCTGCGTATAAGATATAGGGACAACTCCTCGGTGAAGACTTCTCAGGGCTAGTGCCTCTTCTGTTGATCTTCCTGCTGGGTATATTATCCTAAGCCTCATTTGGTCTGAATTTGCAGAAGTCAGTCTCTCAGATCACCTACAGTGTACAACTAACAGCTCTGAGCTCAGAGGTCCCATGTTTCTTTTCTAACCCCAGTCCTGTATCAGACATTGTGTGCGAGGTGACAGTCCATTTCACCTTGTCATACCTGACGGTTATAGTTACTACTTATGCCCTTTTTCACCTGATAATCTGTATCTTCTGTCTAAAACATCACCCCAATTCAGCAGGAAGAGCTTGGCAACTACATCGCCCTTCCACCCATAGATATGGAAAGGTAAAAATTGACAGTGGGGAATATGGAACAGAGAAAATGGCCTGAAAAAGGGTAAAAATGTTTTTTGTCTCTTCAAAACCCCCTGACCCTTTTTGAGAACTAAAACTTACATCCCTGCCTCAGGCCAGTGGTCAAGAGGGGCAGGAGAGTGTTCTGTGCTCTTTGTGCCACAGGGGATAGCTCAAGGGAATTGCCAGTGTGGAAGTAATGAGATTATCTTAGCCAAAGATGGGACCATGGGATTAATCAGAATCTTTGAAAGCTCTGTACTTCTGCTCAGAGGCACAACACTGGTACTCTGAGACAGGAGTCCGCCAACCTCCTCATTTGCCAGCAAGTTAATAAATTTCTCTTTCCATCTCCTCAATAAAAAAAAAAAAAAAAACCATTATGTATTTGTCTCATTGGCAATTAAAAAAAACATGAAAATGTAATTTGTTATAAATTACACAGGAAATTGGAATAGCAATGGAGAATCGCTTTAGCAAATTTCCTATCACTTAGGGGCTGACAATTAGCTAGTGACTTATATAGTTCCTTTCCTTATGTACGTAGAGAGGTGTTAACTCGACATATACAAGAACTTTCAGAGAGAAAGAAAGGAAGCAGGGCGACATGAACTACAAGTCAGTTCACTATTTTCACATCAGATCTTCCAATAACTGTATTTGATAAACGGGGAGGGAGGAAACCACAGGCTTCAAGGAAGATTTGTGTCATCTACATATTCTCTGCATTATGCAGATTATCTATGGATCTTTGGAAGCAGCATGAGGTAATGAAAATCAAAGAGATGTTTAACTCAGCTTCACAATTCATTAACTCTATGACCTCAGTAATGTTAATTAATCTCTCAACTTTCTCATCTGCAAAGTAAGACTTAATACTATCTACTTCATACAGTTACTGTTAAACAAAAGCAAAAGCACACGTAATGTCCTTTACAAGAGGCATTTATAGTACTGCTCTCTCTACATGTTCTGCCTGTTCACTATTTGCAATGATAACAGACCTTAGTTGGAAGGCATCCTATACAATATGCTAGTGTCTGCTTAACATTAAAAAATTATCAGTTATGGAACATTAAAACATGGAGAAATGTTATAAAAGAGTATGAAATAATCTCAACTATATAAAATATTCATAGAAAAAGTTATTATTTACATATGGCCATCTAAATGAGATTCCTCACAAAGTTAATATCTATAATGTTAAGGACAATTTTTAGTAAAAGGGCAAAAGTACAACATAAAATATCACCAAGTATGGATTTCCATCACCATGTAACCTAATCCCTCTTAAAGAGGACACCTTAGTTTAAGTTCTTTCCATTTGAAATGCTGAGCTATTCTAATCTTGGCTCTAGTATGTTCTCTTTTTAGGGATGAGCTTGTCTTTCACTGTTAATTGAACAAATCAATCATCACAACCAGACTGGTGGTATATGACACTCATGTGTGCTACACTCCCACTGGTGGCAAAAGGAAAAAACTGAGTTCTACAGGCCAGTGACTAAAACCACATTTGGCTAGAAATATCATTAGTAAAAATGAATCCAACACTTACAGGCTGGCTATATTGTTTAGAGATTATCATGTAAAAGGCATAATAAAAAAAAGAATGCAGAAGAACTGCATGTATAAAGAGGCCTTACCTTAAACACGGTGACCATGCTTACATTCAAACAAAGGCTGAAACTGAATGTTAGGCTTTTAAACTGATTGATTTTAAAGGAAGTAGAAATATACTAATTCTCAAACAGTCCACATAATACTAATTCTCAAACAGTCAACATTAAAATTGTTCTGTTAATGAGGAAGATAATAGAAACCACCAAAACATCATTAATTTGGGAGTGTGGAGCACATTATAGAACATAAGGGCCTTTGAGCAGATTTACATTGCTAATTATGTTTGGCTTTATCTAATATTAAAATTACCTTGCAGCGTTTCCTAAGCCCCACCCCGTGAGGGTGACTAGCGTCATACTGAGTGGCAAGTGCAGCAAGCCTGGGATGAGATCCAATGCCGGTAACTCTCCTACAAATTACTTTAAGTCATTAAAGTTTATACATTTCCTATAAAACTGAGTATCAGCCCATGAGTCATAATAAAATGGCCAAGAATAAAATTAGTCTTAGTATATGGCATGTTTTTCCCATAAAATCAGGAAAAAGGCAAGAATGCCCTCTCTCACCACTTCTAGTTATTATCCGAGAACATAAAAGTAGATGTGAACCAATGAAAAGATAATCCCTTGTTCTTGGGTAAGGACATCTCAATATCATCAAAGGATATCAAATGGAAACTCAGATCTACAGAAATCGATGAAGGGCATTGGAAATGGTAAAATACATGGGTAGATACAAAAGACAATTGTTCTTCTCTTCTCTCATAATTTCCTTAAAAGACAACGGATCATTTAAGCAAAAATAACAACATTGTAAGGTGAGGTTCTCGGCATATGCCGAAGCTAATGGAAGCAAAAAGCGTGCACAGGGGCAGATGAATGGAATTATACTGGCACAAGGTGTTTACATTTGAGGAGTAGGAAGAGTGGAATGTCAGTTCTCCCTAAGTTAATGTATAAATTTATTGTAATCCCCTCAAAATAGAAATGAGCTCTTTTATGGAAGTTTTACAGTCATTCTTTATAAAGTTCAAATGTAAAAATAACACATAAGAATAGCTAGGAACACACTGAAAAGGAAGACCCATGAGTAATATTAAAATACATTAAATGCCTCTTTGATTAAAATGGTGTCTAGCACATGTATAACAAGAGATGGCAATGGAACAGAATAGGAAGTCCACAAATAGACGCATATCTAACATATGATAAAGGTGTACTGCAAATCACTGAGGTAAAGATGACCTTTTTAATAAATAAGATTGGTACAACTGCATAGCAATTTGGAAAAAGATAAAATTAGATCCCTTCTTCACACTACATAGAAAAATAAACTCCAAATGCCTCTGAGATCTAAATGCAAAATATGAAACAGTACTGGAAGAAAATATAGATGAATTTCTTCTTATAGAAGTGTAGAGAAAGGCTTTCTAACCATGATTAAAAATCCAGATGAGCAAAAAAAAAAAAAAAAAAAAAGACTGACAAATTTAACTACATAATAAGAAAAGTTTTTGCATAAGCAAAGTCAAAGACAAACTGGGAGAAAATATTAACAGCATATAACAAAGATAAGGGGTTAATACTTCTAATAGCCAAAGAGTTTTTTAAAATGAAGAATAAAAATAAGAATCTTACAGAAAAATTAGAAAAAACATGCAAAGACAATTTACAAAAACATATAAAAATGGCCCTTAAAATCTGAAAAGATGTTCAACTTGACCCACAGTAAGAGAAAGGCAAATTTGATCCATAACGAGATACCGTTTTCTAGCCATCATATTGGCAAAAATTGAAAAGCTTGATGATAAATTTTGTTAGGTTATGGGGAGGCAGGCACTATTACTCCCTGCTGGTGGGAATGCAAAATGGGGTAACCTCTGTGGAGGAAAACTGGCAATATCTAACAAAACAATATATGCATTTTCCCTTTGATACAGTAATCCCATTTCTAGGAATATACTCTGAAGAAAACCCTCCAACAACGTGAAATACATGTGCACGTGGTTATTCGCAGTACTATTTATAATTGAAAAAGACTGAAAGCAAACTAAATGTCTGCAAACAGGACATTAGCTGAATAAACTATGGTATATACACACAACAGAGAACTAAGCAGTTATTTAAAAAGGCAAAGATCTCTAAGAACTGATGCAAAAATTATTTCTAAGAGATACAGCAGAATGTAAAATAAGCAAAGTGCAAGAAGCATACATGTGGTCGCAACATCCTTTAAAAAAAACAACAGCTTTTTTGAGATATAATTCATATATCTTATAACTCACCCATTTAAAGTGCATAATTCAATGGATTTTTGTTTCTTTAAAGTTGTGCAACCATTACCACAATTTTAGAACATTTTCATCATTCCAGAATAAATCCTGTATCCATTAGTAGTTCTTTCTGTCTCTATAGATTTGCTTATTCTGAACATTTCAATAACATGTGAGAAGGAAGGGAAAAATAAGAAGGCACATATATGCTAATCCTCACAAAATGAAACATAAGAAGGGTAAACCAGAAAGCAGGGGTGGGAAAAGGTGGGGTGGCAGAGATATAGGACAGGGAGCAACACTCCTTTGGATATGTCTTGTATAGTTTTGACTTTTGAAAGAATGTTAATGTTATACATACAATCAAATCAATAAGGATGAGGAGGGGAGGAAACACCTGAAAGTGAACAGTAAGTATCCAAACGCCACAGTATTTCGAATGAATATATAACCACACTGAAGGAGGGTGGAAGGGAGAAAGAACTAGTTCAATAAACTTATGAACCCCATATTTATATGTTCTGAATTGTGGGAGAGAATAGCAAATAAATCTTGGATAGTAGGTTTGTTTTTTTGTAGTGGAAAATGGAAGAAGCAGTTTGGAAACTATACTAGATGAATTATAGGACTGGGCACATTAGTGAATGCAGTGATATAGCTGAATGTCAGGTTCTCATTATGAAAGAAAGGGCATACAAACATGGAATAGGAGAAGGCAAGAATGAACCCTGTGAGGGTGGATGAAAACTGGAAGTCTTGGTGTGAACTCAGATTTTTTTAAAAATGTGTATGTAGAAACACATATGCGTGTGTACGTGTATCAGTATATGTACATACATACACATATACACACATTCCTTAGCCCTGACTACCTAGCAAAGACACTCCAGGCACAAGGCACACACCTAGAGCCCACATTTTGGTCTTTAAAACCATTTGCACCAAAAGGAACCAGGGCTCCTGAGAGAAAAGGCGGATTCCAGGGATGGGACAGGGCAGGTACAAGATGAGTATGGAGCATCGTGAATGCCAGAAACAAGGAAGTATCCCAAAAAATGACAGGGGCATGTTACAAGTATACAGCAGCCAGCCAAAAGGGACTTGCAACTGGCCAAACCTGGGACAATCTGAGATGTGCTGTAAGTATAAAATATATACCAGATTTCAAAGATTTAGTACGATAATTTTTCTATTGATTACATGTGGAAATAATATTTTGGATATATTGATTAAACAAAATATATTAGTAATGGCAATTTCACCTTTTTCTTCCTACTTTTTATAATGTGGCTACTAGAAAATTTTAAATTACATACAGGGTGCCGATTATTGAACAATGCTGCTGTAGATGAAAAGAGATTTTTAAAACATCAACTTTTTTAAAAACATAAGCTAAAATGTGTCTAGAGCTACATTTGGATGATAAAACAATTTTTTAAAACACAGAAGCAGTGACTATAAAGTCAGGAATGTGGTTACTAGCAGGGGAGGGATGGGCTGTGAGCAGGATGGAGCCTAAGGAGGACTCCAGGGCTGCAAAGTTTTATTTCTTGACCCAGGTGGTGAGTACAGGGATGTTTGCCTTCATTAAGCTATAAATTTGCGCAATCTTCTGTACCTATGGCTCTATTTTATAATAAAATTATACAACAAAAACAGAAATAAGCTGTTTTATTTTAAGCTTTCTGATATAAAAGCACTTATCTTACACGTATCTAAGAAAAGCAAAGCAAACACTACTGGCAAGATTGGAAAAGATTAATCAACGTTTAAAAACTGCTTGAAGGTTCTTTTTAATGACCATAAAATTTAAGCTCATTTAGCTCCTACTATGTACTTTTAAAATCAAACTGATAATATATATCTAGCAAGCCTTTTCTAAATCTTGTTTATTAAATAATTTAGTTGAACACTGCTATAATTTGTCAAAGAAAAACAGCATTTTATAAAATTTAATGAAGCATGTTATGTCTTCCCAGTCTTAAATTACAGCCCTTTTTATAATTAAACTTTTCTAAATTATATGGTTTTGAATGACTAAACAGAATTTCCTCAATGTGAAGAAAGTGAATCGACCTTTTCCCATAGAGGTTAATGCTGTTGGCTTCTCATCAAACATAAAATAGCCCATGCCTCTGCTTTTTGTGTGTGTTTTTTAAGATCTATACTAATATCTTGCTGACATAAATTTTCTTAGCAAAAAAAGAAAATAAATCCCAGACTCCACTCTAAACTTCAATAACATTTAAAAACATTAGGTAACGGTAATGTTATACAGCAAAGGGAAATATAATAAAGTAATTCCACCCTAGAAGGACAAAACTGGTATCTCTCAAACGAGTTAGTCATGCAACTTTTGTGTGTATCAGAATCATTTGAGGAGCTTATTAAAAAAAAAATGAAAAAGGAGACAATACAATTGATATCACAGAAACACAAAATATCATCTGTAAATACTATGAAAACCTACACGCACACAAACTAGAAAATGTACAGGAAATAGATAAATTCCCAGAAATACACAACTTCCCAAGCCTGGATTAGGAAGAAATAGAGATCCTCAACAGACTAATATGAGCAGGAAGATTAAAGTAGTAATAAAAAAAATCTATCAACAACAAAAAAGCCCCCAAAAATCTATCAACAACAAAAAAAGCCCAAGACCAAGATGGATTTACAGCTAAATTCTACCAAACCTACCAAGAAGAATGTATTACCTATCCTACAGAAATTATTCCATAACATCAAGACAGAAGGAATCCTCTCTAACTTTTTCAACGAAGACAGTATCACACTGATACCAAAGCCAGGAAAGGACACAACAAAAAAAGAAAGCCACAGACCAATATCCCTCATGAACATAGATGCAAAAATCTTCAAGAAAATACTAGCAAACTGAATCCAACAGCACATCAAAAAGATAATTCACCATGATCAAGTGGGTTTCATTCCAGGGATACAAGGATGATTTAACATACACAAATCAATAAACATGACTCACTGCATAAACAAGAGCAAAAACAAAGACCATATGATCATCTCAACAGATGCTGAAAAAGCATGCAATAAAATCCAGCACCTCTTCATGATAAAAACCCTCAACTAGGCATAGAAGAAACATAACTAAAAATTATGAAAGCCATATATCATAAACCAACAGACATCATACTGAATGGGGAAAAGTTGAAAGCATTTCCCCTAAAAACTGGAACAGCAGAAGGGTGCCCACTGTCACCACTTCTATTGAACACAGTACTGGAAGTCCTAGCCAGAGCAATCAGGCAAGAGAATGAAATAAAGGGTATCCAAATGGGGAAAGAGGAGGTCAAACTATCCTTATTTGCTGATGATATGATCTTATATCTAGAAAACAATCTAATTCTCTGTGTTATCACAGAGACCTCCTCTTACAGCTTATTTCATGAAATGTGTTTTCTGCTTTACTTCTGATACTTTAATGTTTCTCCTCTCTTCTTTGTTCTGTGATCAAATCCTTACAAAACTCATAATTCCCTGTACAGAGTTCAACTGAAGTTTTATCGGGAATGAATGTTGAATTTACATCTGCTTTACAGATATTTTATTCAGTATCTCATATATGAGTAACTCCTATATATGTGTATACATCAGGTATCTCATGTATTTGTATATATACATGAGTATCTCATATTTGCATATATAATTGTCTCATATTTTTGTACATATATACGTGACTATCTCATATATATGTATATACACTTAATATCAATTTATAATAAGTCATGCTTTCTGAATTGACGTGATTAAGAACGCAGATTTTATACTATAATTACAAAGTTTTCACAGGAGTAAGGCAAACTACATTAAAATGGGATAAACTAAAAAAAAAAAAAAAGAGAGAGAGAGGTAAGCTTAGTAATTACCATGCTTTTGTTCCATTTCAATGAAACAACCTTATTAGGTAGAGAAAAGAATTAGTAATGTGAGATTTAGCCATACATTGTTTTACCAATTGAAAAGTTGAGTAATTGGGAATTTACTTTATCCTTGAAACATAATTTTAATAATTATATGTAACTTTACAATAATAGTGAAGTATAGGCATTAATCAACAGTAATCACAGTAATTCCTCCAGGCATATTAATTGATTTAGTCTGACTTCCAAATTGTAAGACACACAACTGTGAGAGCCTGAGATGTTACAAATGCAGAGCAGAGATGGGCAAACTTTTTCAGCAAAGGGTTACATAGTAAATATTGTAGCTCTGTGGGTCACATAGCCTCTGTTTCAACAACTCGACTCACCGTGACAGTGCAAAGGCAATGATTTGCAATATGTAAATTAATGGGTGTGGCTGTGTTTCAATAAAATTGTATTTATAAAAGCTGGCAATGGGCCAGATTTGGTCCTCAAGTAATAGTTTGCCCACTGGGATACAGAGTATCTCTGTCTTGACTAACCATTTACTGTATGCTTAAAGCATACAGTGCATTCAGAGGACTAGGGGTACAGTCTGGCCCCTGTTCTCAAAAAAGTAACAAAAAGCTGCACAGCAATATAAAGCAGCACATACTGAGCATTAGTAAGTCGAAATAAAGGCAGGATTTAGACAAGTGGAAAGAGGGGTGAGGCATGGTGCACTTCCAGGTGGGGGAAACAATGCGTACAACATTGAGGAATCAGGAATATACCCAAGGTGCTTGAGGAAGAGTCGTGGGTACATATTAATAAAATGAACAAGAAAAAGAGAAGGTTGGAGAAGTTTTAAGAGTCGTACTTAGAGTATAGGTTTCATGCTGAAGATATTTAAGCAGTGGGTGACATTTTTCATACAAAAATTTTCTTTTACTCGAAACTGCAGATACTTTTACTCAATGTTCTGAGGAAAATGGAAAATGTTTATAGCACATTTTATAGGTGTGTGTATCTCATATTGAGTTCATAAAAGTAGAAATCACAGTGCCAATGCAGTTAATAAATTAGTGCTAAAGAAATAGCAGCTTAGGCTATAGGGAGAAAGCAAAGCAGAGACTGAAGATACAAAACAAGAAATCAGAAAAAGGTATGGACAGAATGAGGGATACTGAGGTTAATGAGCCAACCTTAGAAAGTATGAGACACTTAGATATTTCCGAGGAAGAAGGAAACAGGTAAGTGAAAATGCAGAAAAGTTTTAAAGTGAACATGAAAGTATGACAAAGTTTTAACAGGAATACAGGATAGGTGAGCAAGCACAGGTAGATGGCCAGATCTATATAAAGAGGCGGCAAGGTCATTTTCAAAACCCTAGACACCTGTATGTGATTATCATGCAGTCAATAAGAGAGGCTGTTAGATTTAACAATTCTCTAGACCAGTGCTGACCAGAACTTTCTGCAATGATAGAAAGGTTATACATCAGCACTGCCCAGGACACTGGTCAGCAGAGTTTGGTGGAATTCTTTTAATAGCCAAAAAAAGGTATTCATATATGCCCACTTACATTAAATCATACCTCAAATCATGCTTATAACATGTCATTTTAAAATGCTTCACGATGGTTATCTTGTACTATTTTATCAAATACATTCATGGAATTTTTCAAAATATTTTGAAGTATTAAAGTTATATGGATATAAGCATTCAGAACACATTCTTGCTTCTCTTGCAGGATATTTCATTGTTATCATGGGCCCATAATTATTGGCATTATTGAAAGAAGGAGGTAGATAACAAATAATTGAGAAAATCTGGTTCCTACTCTGAATATGTAATTCATTATATTTTTTAAACTATAAATTATGTTTACAACATAAATTATATAACTAACTATGGTTAAATATATTTTTAGAACTCCTTTTTGTCTTATCTACAAACACTCTTATGTTATAAAATGTTGCTTTAGAAAACATTTAGTGACTTACATTAAAATTGGAATTGATGCTGGGCTCAGTGGCTCACACCTGTAATCCTAGCACTCTGGGAGGCCGAGCCAGGAGGATTGCTTGAGCTCAGGAGTTCGAGGCCAGCCTGAGTAAAAGGGAGACCCTATCTCTACAAAAAGTGAAAAAATTAGCTGGGTATAGTGGCACATGCCTGTAGTCCCATCTACTTGGGAGGCTGAGGCAGGAGGATCACTTGAACCCAAGAGTTTGAGATTGCTGTGAACTACAATGACACCACTGCACTCTAGCTGGGGCAGCAGAGCAAGACTCTGTCTCCAAAAAAAAAAAAAAAGTTAGAATTGAAACTTATTCTTCACCATACTCTATGTTAACGAGTACACATCTTCTGGCTCATAAAGCAACCCGATGCTGACTTCACACAAGCCCCTTGTGTCTTCCTCTCTATGATTCCCTGAAACTATTACCAGAGAAAGTTCCACTCTGTCTCAACCTAACATCATTTTTTGCCAAGTCCCAGGGATAAATGATTAGCGCTAGCAGTAGATGGAGAGAAATCTACCCCAAATCTTCTGATATCTTCCTTTCTCTAAGACAAAACCAGGCCTACTCATCTGATTCCAACAGACTTAAGAGAAATTGGCAGTCAAAGAAGGAAATCTGGTTGAAGACTTTGGTGAAGACAATGTGGTTAAAGAAATGGAAAAAAAAGAATGGGACCATTCCAGTGTCATTACTTTCCCTGGAGCTCCAGTCCCTGCACTGACAGCACTGCCATGGTACTGCACGGTACTGCAGCCCTCAGAATCATACGGCAGCACTTTTAAGATGGGCGTGCTGGTTAATGGCTGTTAATTGCATAACATACTAAAAAGTAATCCCTGCCCATAAGCATGGGTGAGGGCTTAAACTATTTAATAGTAATACTGTGGTGAATGAAGTGCATAATTTCAGAGATTTTTACCCACAAGGTACCACAGTAAGGTTAATTTATATGCTGAGTCTCTCTTTAGTGGGAGGAAGAATTTCAAATCATGGCTAGATGTCGCCCCCAAACTTACCTGAGATGGAAAGCTTCAGCCATATTTTATGTACCTGTAAAGACTGAAATCCTGTCCCTGCTTTTGGAGCATGGTTTTAATATTATCATTAAGAAAGCATTCCTCATGTTTCATCAAACGCTTCCTGTATTATTTAACCTATTTTCTCTTATTATGCTTCTTCAGCAAATGAAGGTAATGGACAATATCCTTCTTGTAGCAACAAAGGATTGTGTTATTTTTCCAAGACACCACTGTCACTTATATTATCAGTTTAAACGTAGTTTCTCAGATGGGGGACGTTATCACATCACCGACATACTTCTATAAGGCACATATTGACTAAAAACACTAGAAGTGTGAAAAGAAGTATTTCTTGGAATCTAGAAAACACAGCACACTTAAGTAGCTGTTCAGTAACCTGTCCCCTCTCTGGCTAACCAGTCTCAACACCTGTGTTTTCTCGGGAAACCTATTTAACACTTTGTTCGTTCTACCTCCTCCTTCTAGGAGCCTTTTCCTTTTTCCCAACTTTCCTAAACTAGGAAAAACAAAAGACACCCCTATTAAGTATACTGGAAAAGTTCTTTCCAACCTTCTCAGGACCAGGATCATGCAGCTTTATTAGGATTTGAGAGGCAGTGTAGGGGGTTAAGAAGTAGACTGTGCAGCCTGAGCTTTCATTCCCGCTGTACTATTTATTGGCTGTGACAGGTTATTGAAAATCACTGTGCCTCAGAA
>CAUYSK010034945.1:0-12607 GCA_963575035.1 Avahi laniger | reverse complement strand
GGTGCGTGTCTGCGCTGGCCTGTGTGGTCTGGGCTTCACAGCGGGGTCTGGGAAGCAGAGACAACCTGGCTCTGTGTCCCCTGGCGACCGTAGGCTGGAGACCTCACCTCTCCAAGCCCGGTCTCTCCATTCTTCATGCAGACCTAACGCCTGCATCTCTGTGTAGCGTGGGATCACGGGACACAGTTGGTTAATACACCTTCGGCTGTGTCTGCCACACGGTGAGCTGAGTGCGGCCTGCGACACTGACCATTGACGAACCTGGAAGAGGGTGGTCATGTGTCATAGACCCCGAGAGCCCCATTTCCCAAACTGTGTTCTGTAGAACACCAGCCCCATGGGACATTCTTTACTAAAAGGGACTCAGGCCACAGGATTTTGGGAGGCATTTCCGACAGAGCATCCACTTGGGGAATTCCCAAAGCACATCCTCTCATTAAAGGCTCTGAGAACTGCTGCACACGAGGCCTATTTAACTGCGTTGTGCCCAGAACTGCACAGAGCAAGGGGCTCGCTGGGGTAATTTCAGTGATGAGAGCCTTGCAGTTTGTATACCCCTTTTCCACGCATGATCCCCTGCGAGACCCTGGGGAGGGCAGCAGAGCGGACGGCAGCACCCCCATTGCGTGGGTGGTACAGCAAGGTTCGGGTGACGCTGCTCACCTGGGAGGCAAAGGTGAGCCACACGCTCAGGGTGCAGCAGGGGGCACGATGGGCCCCGGATGAGGCTGGCTGTACCCGCCCAGGGACCACCAGGGCAGAGGCAATGTGCAGGCTGGAGGGTGGGGGGCACTTCAGGGGAGAGAGTGGTCCCAACAGTTCTGGGGAGCCCTGGAGGAAGGAGAAAAGGGTTGTGGGGAAGAATTCTCAGACCAGGCGGGGAGAGATGACGTTTTGCTCTCCTGTAGCCCAAAGCCGGGCGCGTCGTCGATGCACCTGGACCACAGGTGACGCGGCGTTGCAGTGAGGCTGGCACCAGCCAGAGGCAGGAGCAGGGCCAGGGCAGGGCCTCACGACGGCTGGGCTTCTCTAGCAGCCACAAACCCCATGTCCTCTGAGCAGGTGATTCTCTGATGTCCCACAACAACGAGTTCTTCTCCACCAAAGACCAGGACAACGACCTGAGGTCTTCCAGTTGCTCTGTGCTGTACCAGGGGGGCTGGTGGTACTCTGACTGTCACGAGTCTAACCTGAACGGTGGCTACCTCGGGGGGCCCCACGAGAGCTATGCCAACGGCATCAACTGGAGGACGGGCAGAGGGTACAACTACAGCTACAGGGTGTCGGAGGTGAAGGTGTGGCTCGCCTAGCCCGCGGGCCTCCACACGCACCTGCGGCTTGGTGGCATCAGACGTCCTCCTGTGTCCCCAGCGGGAATGTGCTCATGCAGTGCCCCGTAAACCCGACACACACACCCCACAGCCTCACTGGAGGGAGAACTACGCTCCTAAAAAATGTTTGCTTGTCGATGGGCTTTTCCAGATTAAATCTGTGTTTGTTGAATCCCATTGGTTTTGAGCATTTTCCCACCTCTGTTAAACAGCAGAGTGAGGACGCCCACTTAGCAGACGGGAAGACTGATGGCCAAGAGGCTGGGTGGCTGTTACACGGACTGTCAACCTCCCTTAATGGATGTGGGGTGGCCCCCCACTCCCGAGTCTCCTGTGGTCCCTCGTGACTCATGGCACTTCACGCATCTTCAAGCAGGTTGCTTTGGCCTAGAACATGCTCCTAAACGGGGGAAGTTACGACGTGGCCTTTTCTCTTCCCACCGTGGCGGAGTCAGTGCTCCGGGCGGGCTGTCCGCTGCAAAGAGACGAAACACCCAACACCGGTCCCAGGGAGGAAGAAGCGCATGGGGCAGGCAGCTGGCTGCCCGGGTAGAAGAATGAAGGAGTCTTCCTCCCATATGAAGCCCCCGGCCTCTTCGCGGGAGCGGCACCGGCCTTCCGGGAGGCAAGGGAGACTCCTCTCGCAGCAGGGGAGGTTTCTCAGGAGGTCAGAGGCACCGAGCAGAAAGGGAAGGTTGATGGGTGTGACCACGTTCAGATCCAGAACTTCGGCTACCAAAGGACGCCTTGGGAGAATAAAACGGAAGTCACAGAGGGCAGAGTCGCTGTGCAAACGTCTATCTTTAGTTTTCTACTGTTGCTACAACTCATCACCGCAAGTGTGGTGGTTTTGCAGCTCTGTGGGTTAGGAGTCCGACAGAGGTCTTACTGGGCTAGGAGTGGGTTATCTGCGGGGTTGGGTCCTGCCGGTGGCTCTAGGGAAGATTCTGTGTCCTTGGCAGCTTCCCCGGGCCACTGGCTCTCCTGGCTGGGGCCCCTTCCTCCAGCTGTACCGGCGGCAGCGCCACAGCTCTGCCTCTGACCATGGCCCGGAGCGGTTCTGCACTTTGACGATGATCGTGCGATCAGACCGGCCCCCCCGGCTCATCCGAGATAATCCCATCTAGGTCTCTCTACCGTGGACCTGTTTATACGTATCAGGGCAGGAAACTTCGGTGGCGAGGGCAGGGGATAGTATCCTGCCGACCACAACCTATAAAATATCAATCACAGGCGCATGTCTGAAAGAACTCCTGCCAAAAAAAAAAAAGCTTGAAATAAAAAATAATTTTTAAAAATGTCTAGAAACGATTAATATAATGAAAGCCATAGAAATCTGATTTTTGTGTTAAGGAATCTGGAAAGATTTCATATTTCATACTCTTATAATGTTTAAAGAATTTGGTCTATTATAAAGAAAGTTTCATAAATCCAATCTAAAATGTGTAATTAACTAATTGACTTAGTCTTATAATATTACAACGAAATCTTAGTGCATTTATACACAGTATTGGAATATTTAAGAGACTTTGGGCTCGTTGAATTTCTAAGTTTAATTGTTAGAGTTCTTAAAATTAATTAGTACTAAGAAGGATTTTTTCATTAAACAACTGAAATACTTAAGAAGAAATCTGAATATATTCCACTTATAATTGCCCTCTAAAATATCTGAAGGGATTTAATGAACTCAATTTGTAGTTTCCAAAAGCCCTTAAAAGGTGACTATGAAGATTTGCAGGTCTTATAAATAGAAAAATCAGAACTGTAAGCCAAATTTAAAATATTAAGGAATAACTAAGTTTTTTAATTTATAGCTTTCAGAAACTAAACATCAATCTGAAGAAGCAAAGCAAACCTATGAAGACTCTTCTAATCAACCAATTTTTCCCAAACTCACATCATCAAAACTCAGTGTGTCTTTGTGATCTGAGGCATGAAATGAAACGTGTGAAAAGGCAGTAGAGCCTCTTTCTCTCCGGTCCGTGCTGCTCTTCCCAGCCGGGGGGGTCTCCCAAGCTGGAGTGCAGGCACGGCTGCATCCAGCAGCACCTTGGCATTTGTGGCCATCCACACAGAGTTGTTTTTGTTCCTTTTTCTTTCCTTTTTGGCCAGCTTTTGTATTAGTTGACTATTTTTATTATTCCATCTTCCCTCTATTAGCTTATAACTTGTCTATTCCTTGTCTACTCTTTGAGATTGCAACGTATTTCCTGGACTTTCTACAGTTGAACATAAATTATTCCTTCTAGCGCTTACCAACAAAGACCTTTAAACACCTTTAACGACATCTAACATTCAAAGACTTTAACACCTTCCCGCCTTTCGTGCCCTGTTGTCTCACATCCTAACCATACATTTGTCTCCAACCCTGCGATCCTTATTCAGAGGGTTTTTGTAATATTTGAATTTACTTTTGGTTCAGACCACCCTCGCCTTGTGTTCTGAGGGGTGCTGGGGTCCTGGGGGCATGCGGCCCGGAGAAGACTGGTCATGGGTGGGGCAGGCTCAGCTGTCAGCTCTGCCCACGTGATGTGCTGCCACGTCTGTTCCTGCCACGGGTCATCATCCGAGTGGACAGGAAGGGCTCCTGTATCCCCTGCTGAGATCTGGGTTTCAAAGATCTGGGATGGGGCCTCTGAAGAGTCTCCCAGGTGGCTCTGATGGACAGTCAGCGTGGCGACCACTAAGGTGCAAGTTTCAGAGAGCCGGGCGGGCGGCTTGATGATCTCAGCGCAAGCAAACAAAAGCCAGAGACCCTCTGGCTCATCAGAGCAAAACTCTCAGGAATGAAGACAGCAGTCCTGGAAGGGAAAAGAGAGCTGGGCAAATTGATGCAAATAGGTTTCCGTTGGCATCCATGCTCACGCGGCCCGGAGGAGCGGGAGTGTGCAGCAGGCGGTTGGCAGGGACAGGCAGGGACCGCACCTGGCCACTCGCAGTCCCGAGCTTCTCGGGCTCGGGAGACACCCGCTTAGCTACGGAGGTGCTGCACCCAGAGCCAGGCGTGCCTACGTGTGGCGGTCTGGGGTTTGGGGGGTTGTTTTTTGTTTTCTCAGAAGGGCATTCTGCCCTTTCTGGCAACACTGATGCACTGGGAATTACTGCCAGGCAGTTCGCCCGGCCCACTTGAAAGTCAGCTCTTCCGGAGAAGCAGAGCTGGATTTGACAAGAGGAAGACCCTCCGATGTCAGCAACAGTCCGGGCCAGCTGGGCTGGTGGCCGTCCAGGATGGCAGTGAGCCTCCTGCGCCTGCAGGGCTGTCTGGAGCTGCGGAGGCAGCGACTCCGGTTCTGGGTGAGAGAATGGACCACAGCAGCCGCACCCTCTCTTCCGGGTCTGAGGTTTGAGGATTTATATCTCGACCCCAGTTAAAGTCGAGAACACCCTCCTGTCTGGGAAGGCGCTAAGGCTCCGGGTGGCCCCGTCTGCTGCCCTGGGACGGATGGACTGTTCCAGATTGTTCCCGGCCCTGCTTCCTGACGGGGCTCGTGCCACATCTCGGGGTGGCCATGTGAGGTTCCTGGCCTCCCGTGAAGCTCCAGGCATCAGATAACGGGCCACCTCCCACCCATACGGCGTCAGGCTGATTAGTCACAGTGACATTGACAACCAAACTGGGTAGCCCAAGTGCGGCCACAGAACTGGGGAGGCGAGGCTGGCACGGAGCCCGGAGTGCGCTTTAGAACCAGCAAGAGAAAGTAGATTTCTTCTTTTCTCTCCTGCACCCCTGCCCTCGCCTGGCCGCCTCCCTGCAAAGCTAAGGAACAGCAGCTGTTGGAACAAACAGCCGCAGCGTCTCGGGGCCTGGTACAGTGAAAATCCAGATCTTGCCGCGATCTAGCGTGGGCGTGGAGGGAGAGCTGCTCCTCAGGGACGCGAGGAGCCGGGTCCCCTCGCTGCGTGGCTCCGTGTCTTCTCTTCCCAAGATGCGTCTCCACGGGATGTGTTTCGTCACAAATTGTCCCCGCGCCTCCCCATGTCCGCTATCTTAGGGCAGTCTGTCTGCCTTGAAGTTGCAGCCGGGCAGGAAGGAGCTTTGCTACAAGGCTGAATCATTTTGTTCAAAAATATATTTCACTGGTCTTTCTCACTCAAGAGCTTTAAAAATCTCATCTCTTACTGCTCGGGGTCTATAAACATTCAGGCGTTCTCCAGCCCGGCCAGCCCTCCAATTTCTAGAGTCTTCATTCCGTTTTATTCCTGCTTGCAAACTGCTGAATTCTTCCCTAAGCTCTTCTTTCCCTTGTACCACCTTGCGGGGTGTCTAACCTGTGCGGAACGGCCTGGCCACGGTGCAGAGGCCGGGAGGAGAGAGAGGAAGGACCAGCCACGAGGCTCTCGGAGCACGTGGGAAGTGGTTTCACGCGGCCACACGGTACACCGTGCTGAGGCGAAGGTGTTTACTACCAGTTCTAAAGCAACCACTAAAATAATAACTTTCAACACAGTGAAGCCACATAAAGTGCATTCTCTCACCACCATGGAATTAATTATTATAGAAATTTAAAAAAAAGAAAGAATTCTAGAAAATCTGTACAAAATCCCCAATATCTGGATATTAAATAACATTGTTCTAAATAACACATGGTACACAGAAGAGGTCAAAGGAGAAGTTAGGAAGAATTTTGAATTGAACAGAACCAAAAATGTGAGATATCAGGATTTGTGGGCGGCGCCCAGGAGGAAATCGCAGCCCCACGCCGTGTGGGAGGAAGAAAGTCCCGGATCGATCCCTCAGCCCTCACCTAGAGAAAGCAGAGAACGAAAAGCAATTTAAATCCAAAGTGAGGCGAAGAGAGTGAATAATAATGAAAAAGAACAGAAAACAGATGGAGAAAATCAATATAACCAAAAGCTAATTCTTTGAGATCAATAAAATTTGTAAACCTCTAGCCAGACTGAGAAAAAATGAGAGAGAGAGAGAGAGAAAAACACAAAATATCATGACCAGGAAGAGAGAGATGATATCCCTACATAATCTGCAGGTATTAAAAGAAATAGAAGGAGATATTCTGAGCAATTTTGTGCCGATACATTCGACAACAGAAATGAACAATTTCCTTGAACCGCCGAAGTCACTCAGGCAGGGCACAACCTGAGCAACCTCAGATGTAGAAAATAAACTGACATTGTCATTAAGGCTTTATATTTATTGCAAAGAAACTTCGTCAAGATAACGTGGTACTGATGTAAAAGTAGACATAAAACCAACGAAACAGAATAGTCCACGAACAACTCCCAGGCCCAGCGTCTTCCCTGGTGAAGTCTACCGAGCGTCTAAGGAAGAGATACAATAATAGCAATTCTTCCCACTCTTCCTGAAAACCAAAAAGTTAGAACTGCTTCCCCACTCGTGCTGAGACCAGCATTCCCCCAACAGCAAAACTAGAGAAAAATCATTGCAAGAAAAAAAGAACTATAGACCAATATCCCCCATGAACACGGGTACGACAATTCCAGGCAAAACCTTAGCAAATCGAACCCAGCAACATATTAAAAGAATCTATCATGAGCAAGTGAGGTTTAGCCCGGGATGGAAGGTTTGTTTACCATTTGAAAATCAATGTCATTCTTCATCTTAGTAAACTAACAAAGGAAAACCATATAATCATCTCAAAAACAAACAAAAAAGCCCCAGAAACATATTTGATAATCTCCATCCATTCTAGATTTTTTTGACAGGCTCTCAGCAAGTAAGGAATAGAGAGTAATGGTTCTATCGTCGTGTAACAAGCTACCACATCTTGTTGTCTTTTATTATCACTTTCATTATCTCACAGTTGTGGGTCAGGCGTCCACACACAGTTTAACTGAGACCCTGGCTGAGGGTCTCAAGGCGTCCGCCAGGGCTGTGGTCACATCGGAGGTCCACCTGGGGAGTGATCTGTCTTTCAGCTCTCCCAGTTCATTGGCAGAATCCCATCCCTGTGGTTGTAGGAGTGAGGAATTCTTTTCTTGCAGGTTGGTGGCTGGAGCTTGCCCTTAGTTCACAACGCTGCCTGCAGTTCCCGTCCTGTGGGCTTCCCTAGCGTGGCCACTTCCTTCCTCCAAGCCGGCAAGGGAGAGGGAGACTCCGGCAAGACCGGCAAAGTAATCGTGTGCACACAATCGCATACCCCAAGACCTGTTCGCCGTACTCTGTGGTTAGAAGCCAGCCATGGGCCTGTCTACACTCGAGGGGAGGGGATCGGGCCAGGCTGTGAGCAGCTCGGTGCAAAATAATTGATTGGCGTCGGTTTCTGCCTCTCACTTTGTGGCAATTTATTACGGCGGCGATAGAAAACCAATACACCCTGCATGTTGATAAAGGGCTCATGTTCAGAATGTAGAAAGAACTCTCGACACTCAGTAAAAAGAAAGCAAATCATCTAATTTTTAAAAGTAGGTACACGATCTGGAAAGATGCTTCTCTGAAGACAGTGCGTGGAGGGCAATAAGCACGTGGAAAGATGTTCAAGTCGTCACTCACGAGGAAAACGCAAACGACTCCACTGTGAGACTTCACCGCCCCTGTGAAAATGGCCTAAAGGACCCACCGTTCCCAGTGCTGAGGAGGCTGAGGAGGATCCCGGTCTCTCTGGCACTGCTGGAGGGAACGGCGCAGCCACGGCAGGAAACCGCTTTGAAACTCCATGAACAATTGGACACGTGCCTCCCGTAGGGTCCGGTCGTCTCCACTCCTGCACATGGCCCCGGGAGAAGGGAAAACATGCTTCCACATGGAGACCTGTGCACGAATGCTCCACAGTGTGACTTGTCAGGGCCCCAAAGTGGAAGCGACCTGAATGTCCACAGCAAGGGAACGGATGAACAACCGCGGTCTGTCGGCGTGGTGCGTCACGCGGCAGCGCAGCGGAAGGAGCTAGCGGCCACGCGCTATGACGCAGGTCCACCGAGGGAGAGGCTGGACGACAGAGTGTACACAGTATATGCTTTTATTTAGATAAATTCTTAGAAAAAGCAGGCTAATCGGTAGTGACAGAGAGATCAGATTTTGCCTGGGGACAGAGGGTGGGGCCGGCTGGGAGGCTGGGCTGCCAAGGGGCCTGCGGAAACTTCCAGGCTTGACAGATATGCTGACTGTCTTGGTTGTGGTGGTGGTTTCCCGGGTGCATCTGTGAAAACTACTCACGTTGCACGGTTTAGAGACGGGCACGCTATTACACGTCAGGGAGGCCTCCGCGGGCTCTCACGAAAGTAAACCGCTTTCCAGCCGCTCTCGGGGCCCCTCCTCGAGGACGAAGGGCGATCGGCCCACCTGCCTGGCGTGGCGCACCTGCCAGCGACCCACACCCTCCCCTCAGCAGCTGGCCCCTGCCCAGGCAGGAGCCCATGTTCACAATTCCCACGGTCCTAGAGGGAGGGACCCTGGAGCCAGAGAGAGGGAAAGAATGAGGAACTGGACGTGGACTCGGTTTGTGGTTGCAGGTGAGTAAACCCCACCCCACTCTGCTTCCCCCACCCCTTGGACAGGACGACCACGTAACCCGGATGGCGAGCCCCCTCGGTGTCAGGGGCCACCCACCGGACTGCAGAGCCGGGGAGGACACAGGGGCCCTCAGGCCAGGGTGCGGTCTGCCACCCCAGAGACCCCGGGCCCCAAAAGCTACACCACGTGGCCGGCCTGGGCGAGTCCACAGAAAAGCCGTAAAACCGACTCTCGGTGCTAACTCCGGAACCACGGCCTGCTGCTTGTGAGCACGTGTTCCGAATAAATTAGAGGAGGTGCTGACAGCAGTCATCGCACCAGGCCTGCCCACTCCTGGTGCTTCTGTGGGGCTCAAAAACTAAAATATGTAAAAAGCACATCAGAAAACAAAATCCAGGGGCCTCCACGGTGGAGGATAGGGCTGGGAACTCCTGGACACCCTCCCCTCCTCCCCATTCCCAGGCCAAGACTTGGCCCTGGCGGCCAAGAGTCCCAGACCCCAGCCAGCCCAGGGATCCCTGTGCCTGTCACAAGGGCCAGGCGGGCAGGACTCCAGGCAGCTGAGTCAGAGCCGCGGGCTCGGAAGGCCCACCCTGCCTCGGGGAGCATGTGGCGGGATCCGCTGTCTCCCACACAGAGCTGAAGCCAGCAGAACTCGGGGAAGCTGGCATCTGGTGTCCCACGGCTGGGGGCGGGCTGGGAGGTTTGCCAGGTGCCACCTCCATGTTAACTCCTTCAGGCCAGGATGCCCCTGGGAGGGATGACCCCAGCCCAGCGGGGGGCTGTCCCCAGGGAAGGCCAGGAGTGGACACGCAGCTCACCGGAGTCAGAGCCGATCCAGCCTCCCAGGCCTGGGGCAAATCCACCCCACTGGGAAGCCTCCCAGCCACGGGCATTTGCGGCCCCTCCTGCAGCGGTTCCAGCCACGCAGGCCGGGCGGCCTTGCAGACAGTGGAGCTCAGGAAAGGCGCAGCGCACACCGGGGGCCTGTTCCGTGTGCACGTCCGCCCGCACCTGTGGGCAGGAGCCAAGACTCACCCCGGCTCCCTGCAGGTGTTGACGCGGCCACAGACTCTTTGAGTGCTTTGCTAGAGACTCAAGGGCCTCCATGGGTCACAGGTTGAGAAATGTCGTCTTAGCTAAACAGCACACGGGACCCAGTAGGATTCCTGCCCCGGGTGGCCCTCGCCAGGGGAAATAACCTGAGGCCAGGAGGCTGCTATGCCCAAGGCACCTGGTCCCAGAGGGACCTGCCTGGACGGCCGGCAGCAACGGAGGTGTTGGCAGTGCTTGTGCAATGACAGCTTTGTGGGCACAGCCCTCTGGCCACTTCCAAGAGGAAGCTCTGGAGGAAGGAAGGCCGTCCCTCCGCTGGAGGGCTCAGAGCGGCAGCACCCGACTGCCTCATTTAGTCACTGTTTTATTTTTGATGAGTGACGGGACCCAGGAGGGCAAGTAGCAGGAAGCCTGGGCACTACAGGTCAGGGGTACAGCTGGGCACGGAGGCTAGGGACAGCGCCGTCACCTCTGAGTGCAGGGCCGGCAGATTTCTGTGAAGGGCCGACTAACATGAACTGTAGGCGTTGCAGGTCACGCGGTCTCGGTTCCGACTACTCTGCTTTGCCCGTCGCTTGGAAGCTACGCGGGAAAATGGAAACCAGCCACGGACGACGTGGAAGCCGTGGCGCAGCCGTGTGCAATAAAATTTTATTTGCAAACAGGCGCCGCGTGTCCTGCTTTGTTCATGCCTGTCTTGTCAGTCAGAGACGGTCTCAGCCACGAGGGCATCTCGGCCACGGCAGTGCCAGCCCCAGGACAGCAGCACTTGAATAGCCATGGGGATGTGACCAGTGAGGGGTGACGCAATGACAAAGGTGTCCCGTGTTCGTCTGTGAGGGAAGCAGCCGTCTTTATTGGTGACGTGTTGCTGCGAGGTCTGGTGTGCCAGTGGCCCTCGGCCAGAGCCCTGTGGGTCGCAGCCCATGGCAAAGGGTTGAGGCTCCTTGCCTCCCACCGGGACAGTGACCAAGATCCCCATGTTTCCTTCCTTTTGAAGGCTCAGGGATACTCCCCCTCCTGCCAGCATGCGTGGGGACCTCCCGATCAGAGCCCCACGCTAGAGAGCCGCACCTTCATCTCCGACACCTTGTAGCTGTAGTTGTACCCTTTCCCCGACTTCCAGTTGATGCCATTCGCAAAGCTCCCATGAGACCCCCCAAGGTAGAGACCATTTAGGTTTGACCAGTGACAAGAGACATGCCACCAGGCTCCGTGGTACTTCACAGCACAATTTCCATCAGCAATGTCGTTGTCTTGGTCTTTGGTGGAGAAGGGGAAGTTGTTGTGGTATGTCAGAGAATCACCTGCTCAGAAGAAAAATGCAGAATTTTACACATAGTGCTAGGAAGCCTGGATCCTGGGTCTAGCACAGAGCTGCCATATCCAGGTGCCCACGTTGTGCACTGCACAACTCCAAGGCACACCGCTCAGTGAACACCTGCTCTGCTGGTGCAGTAACCTTGGCACCCCCTTGTCTGCTCTGCTCTGCCAGCAAACAGGCATTCTCTCACTTAGAGAGGAGGCCGTCCTCCAAGGAGAGCTGCGTGTGGCATAGAGCGGGAATTCAGTCCCTACAGAAATGCACTTAAGTGTCATCTTTTCCCAGCATCCATCCGTACTGGGAGCGATTAATAGTAGCCACCATTTACTGGACTTTTACTAAATGTATTTCATAATCTTCATAAGTACAATTAACCGTGGGTAAATTATCTTAAGCTATGGATGAAGAAACTGGTTTAGAGAAGTTAAGTCACCACACAACGTCATGCAGCAGAGGCAGAGCCAGGATGCTAAGAGGGTTTCTCTGCTTCCCAGACCCCACTCTGATGCACGGGCCGCTGCCCAGCGCAGACACGCACCCGCGCTGCCCTCGACGAAGGCGCCCAGGACCAGCTTGTACTTCTCCGCCTCGCCCTCCACCTTAACGAGCTGTACTTGGCAAAGTGGCGCGTGCCCTTGAAGTCCACAAGGTCCACGCGGAGCTCGCTGGTTCCTGCTGGAGAAGGTTTCAGGACCCCAGCAGAAGAGTCCCTCTGCTTCCAGGCACAAGAGGTGGGAATTTGCATAAGTTTTCGGGGGTGTCTGAAGTTGGCGTCCAAGGGGAAATTCCTCAAGTTCATTACAAAGGCCTTTGTCATACGAGGGACTGGGGAGACCTCCTTCCCTCTGGACTACCTTCTGCACCCAAAATTCCTCCACTCACATTTATCTGAGGGACAAAACATTGCTTCAAAACCACTGTTTCACCGTAACCGGTTGTGAAGTCAACGGTAGCCCAGAACAGGGAACTGATCTAGTCCTCCCTTTATCGGGAAGGGCCCCGGTGCCCGAGTAACGGGCCACTGGGGAGGGAGCGACAAGGTTCCCAAGCGTCAAGGACAATCTGACACTCGGGTGATGGGCGGAGGACACAGACGCTGTTCTCACTCCCCCTGGAGCTGGCCGGTGCAAGGGTGCCAGGACTGCCCGGAGCGGAGGGTCTCTGCTCCTGAGGTGGCAGCTTCCGGAGGAGGAGAGCTGGACACTGGCCAAGCCCCAGAGGCCACGACGTCGCCTCCCACTCTCAGCTTCTAGGATGCAGGTGGCACCCAGCCTGGCAGAGGCCGTCACCCCAAAGCTCGAACGCCCTCTGACTCAGCGCTCTGGGGCCGCAGCAGGGATTGCCTGTCCTAGGACGTCACAGTTCACTCTGTGTGCTCAGAGTCTGAGCCCTGCAGGCCCAGAGGACGGGTCCTGCGTTCCAGGCGGCCCCTCGAAGGGGCGGGGCAGCTCCACCCAGGCCCAGGCC
>CAUYSK010034941.1:0-20339 GCA_963575035.1 Avahi laniger | reverse complement strand
TGTCGCCCTATTAAGGATTTTAGCAGATTTTGAAACAGTATGGCTGGAGAGCTGGGCTGAGAATCTTTGAAAGAAAGAGTTGAATCCACTATAGTCTTTCGGAAATGAGAAGGTCTGCCAGAACCTTAGTCAAAAATCCAGAGTTTCGGACCCTAGAAATGGAAGTAAACTGAGGTAGGCGAAGTCTTAATAAGACTGAAACCCAGCCGTAGACAAGCAGAAGTATTGTTATCAGTCATTGAATCTATCTGTCTAACAGAGGAAATAGGATCCTTTTTTAGAAATATAAGGCCATGAGGACCCTTGGTAGTTCTTTTATAAACAGTGTCTAATTCTTTCATGCATAATCAAAACTTACTTTATATACAAAGAGGTAAAAAAAAATGACCAGTAAGGATGTGAACAAACAATAAATAGGAACGGTCTTACGGATGATCCAGACATTGAAGTTCTTAGAAAGATATTAATAATTTAAAACAACCGTGACTACTGTATTAAAGAAAAGATGAAAAAAATAAAAGTGAGACAGAACAGGGATCCCTCTTAGGGGCCTGCTGGTCCCCCTAAGCATAGAAATAAAGGTAATTTTTGAGCCCCTTTGGGGGAAGTTCTGGGCACCTAGGTAGCCTTGAAAAGTGAATGGGAGTAATAACAGCCGTCCAAGCCAGCCAGAGTCATGAGATGCTTTAGTTCCCTATGGAAACTAACGATGGCATCTTAACATATGTTCTTGAGTTGTGTTCCAGAAACCCTCACGGATGGAAAATGCGGATATGGGGAACTGGGGAATTGAACTTTGCCTGCTGTTCTTTGCTCTAAATTTCTCTCTGAGGGACCTGAACAGAGTCACACCTATCTTAACATTACTTTCCACGAATTCAAGAATTCCTGAATCCACCTATGATCCATAGGACTCACTTTGAATATTCTGCCTTTTTGGACCAGGCTAATGTATAACCTCTATATATCCCTGGAATGTACTCCAGCATTTTAAAACCCTGGCTCATAAGCCATCAGGGAGCTCATGTCTTAAGCATTAGCTGTCTGTTCTCCTTGCATGGCGCCATGCAATAAAAAATGCCTCTTTTCCCCACTGCAACTCTCGGCTTCAGTGTCTGGCTTTGCTGCACTGGGCAAACAGATCCCAGTTTGGTTTGGTAACAAATGGAAAGAGATGAATTTTAAGATAAATTTGGAGTTGCCTTTGAAAAAATTAAATATATATTCTAGAACTGAAAAATATAATATCTGAACTTAAGAATGCTATGGATGAGTTCAATGCAAAATTAGACATAGAAGAATAAAAGATTAGTAAAATGAAGAGAGAATGGTTTAAAATTTAGCAAAGTGGTTGAAAAACATCAGCCCAAAGATTTAAAAAGTTTAATGAAACTGAAGCAGAATTAATATAAAGAAAATTACACTAGGTACATCCTGGCAAAATTGCTAAAAACTAAGGACAAGAACATTTTTAAAAACTAGCCAAAGAAATAAGATAGAAAATGAAAGAAAATCTAAATATTTTATCCCAAAATACATTTCTTTGACACATTCTGAAATGGTTATTCAGCGAGCCAGCAAATAGAAGTAACACAGCAAAGCTATCTTTTTTGGGGGAGATTTGTATCTTCAGAGAATCTGCATTGACGCAGCCAGGTTTTCTCTGAGGCCTTCCCTTGTCTGGATCTAGGAAAGATTAACTGAGAAACTGATATTTTAAAGTTATGAAAGAAATATTTGCCATCTATTTTCTCTGAAGGCTGATATCTGCGAGATTTCATCTCCATCACAAGGCCACCTTTGCTAGCCAGGCCTCCTCTTCTCCCCCTCTTGTAACCTCTCTTGCCACCATAACCTGTTTTGCAATAACCCAATTCCCTATTCTTTCTGTAACCTCAAGATGGTATATAAGCTTCTGTATCCCATTAGTGGCCGGCAGTAACCACTCTATGGTTCCTCTCCAAGTACACATTAATAAATTTGTATGCCTATTTCAATTAATCTGCTTTTTGTGAGTTTTCTTGAGCAACTTCAGAGGGCAAAGGGGAAGTTTTCCCTTGGTCCCTGAAAAACCTTTATTGAAGCAATAATGAAATTTACAGCTGACTTCTCAGCTATTAATAAAACAATGGGAGTCATAAGACAATGTAATAGCAGTTTTAGGATGCTGAAAGTAAAAGAAAAACTGCCACCTAGAATTCTACACCCAGTAAAAATATCTTTCAAACATAAAAGTGAAATAAAGACATTTTCAGAAAAGCAAAAACCGAAAGTGCAAGTGAAATAATACAACAGGTGGAAGGGATTAAAACTGTCGAAGTATAGGGGAAGTGTTAAAAGTTGTAATTTGTATTAAGTTGTAAAGAGTCAAGGATGCATATTTAATTTCTAAACCATGAATTGAATATAACGAACCTGTGCTTAGAAAAAAAATGAAATAATAAGAAAATAATAATAAAGAATAACAAAGAAATAATAATAATCAATACTTGATTAACCAAATATACAGAAGAAAGGGAAAATGGAACACAACTATTTCTGTAATTATATTCAATATAAATGAAATAAACACTCCAATGAAATGACTAAAACCATCAGCTTGGATTAAAAGCAAAAACAAAACAAAAACTGTTTCTATACTCTTTATAAGAATTTAGTTGAAACTAAAAAGAAGGGGAAAGATATACTGCACAAACGCTAACTACGGAAAGCTGAGGTAGCTGTACTAATAGGAAAGCATGCTTTAAACATTACTAGGAATAAACAGTAATATCAAGGGGCTCAATGTAATGGTATATATGACAATTGCTTGTCCTTAATAGCTTCACAATATACAATAAAAGATCTAACAAAGCTAAAACACGGAGTAGATAATTCCAAAACCTAGTGGAAGACTTTAGCATACTTTTCTTGATTGTTGATAAAACAAAGATAAAAATAATCAGTAAGGATTTAGGACATCTGCAGAGAACAATTATAAACTCAATCTAATTAATATTTAGAGCAATATAGAATACTGTTTCTACTCACTGTAATTATATTATTTTCAAGTATACTTGGAACACACCATAGACTGTGCCATAAAACAAAACAATACAAACAAAAGAACATCAGTAAATGCAGCAGATCACAAATAGTATATTCTGTGACCACAGGGGGATAAGTCAATATTTAATAAGAAAAGATAACTAGGAAAACCCAGTGGCTCAGAGGGCAGCAATGGACTTTCAAACAGTTCAAGGGTAAAAAAAAATAATAAGAGACAAAAACAGAAATTCAAAAATATTTTTACCTTAAAGATATGGAAACTTCATAGCCTTAATTCATATTTTAGAAAAGAAGAAAAGCTGAAAATCAATAACTTAGACTTCCAGTTCAAGAGTTTAGAAATAGGATAGAGCAAATTAAGCTCAAAGAAAGTAGAATAAAAGATAGAACAGTAAAAAAATTAATGAAATATGAAACACAATATAGAAAATTCAAGAAGGCAAAATTTAGATCTTTGAAAATATTCATAATATTGACAAACCCCAAACCACAAATAACCAGTATTAGTAATACAAAAATGGCAGCACTATATGTTGCACAGATTTGAAAAAGATAAGGAAATATTAGGGATAATTTTGCATTAATAAACATAACTGTTTGAGTTTGATGGATAAATTTATGAAAAACCACATCTTACAGTGCTTAAAAACATTAAAAATCCAATATTCCTACATTTAGTAAAGAAAATAAATGTCTTACTAAAATCGTTCCTAGGGGTGTAAAAAGACAGTTCCATATGTCTTTGCCCTTAGATTCTTTTAAATAACACCAATAAAATACAGATTTTTCCAGAGGATAGACAAAGGATGATTCCTAATTCTTTTTTAAGACAGAAAAAACATTTTGTTTCCAAAGTCAACAATGACATTTCAAGGCAGAAATATTACAGATCAATATTTCTCAAAAATATAGAAAATTTCATGACAAAATGTTAGCAACTAAAATTTGGCAATATATAAAGTGAGCAGTATTCTACTACAAGTGCAGTTTATTTCAGGTTTGCAAATGTGTTTTAGCATTTTAAAGTAAATACACCACAATAAGAAAAATAAAGAATAAAAATCAATTAATGCAGAAAAAGCATTGAAAAATTCAACCCTATTCATGAAGAAAACAAACTAACTCTTAACAAACTAGCAATATGAGGAAACTTTCTTAATTTTATAAATAATATCTAAAAACAACTTAGAGAAAATATCTTTTTTTCAAATTTTATTTTAGAGAAAAGATCTTAAGGATGAAATATCCAATGCTTTCTTTCCCCAGAGAGTAGGAAGGAGACAAGGATTCTCACTCTTCACCAGCAGTTCTGTATAATATTCCCTAGATATTTCAGCCAATGCAATAATGTAAGAAATGAAATAAGAAACACAAAGATTTGAAAGGAAGAACTGAAACTGTCATTATGTGTACAGAACATGAATGTACTAAGGTAATAAAAAATAACTTTCAGATTAAGATTCATAATTAAATTTAACGAAGTGGCTACAGACCAGGTTAATAAGTGAAAATCAACTATATTTCTATATACTAGCAAAAAATAAATAAAGTGAAATATTTTAAAAGATACAATTTACAATAATATTAAAAAGCATCAAATACCTGGGAATAAAAAAATTCCACACAAGACCTCTGCATAGAAACCTCCAAAACATGTTGAGAAAAAGTAAAGACAAAATAAAGGGACATTTTTTTCTAGCTGTGTTTGGTTGGTTTTGCTCTCCTACTATAAATAGCTAGAAAACTGAAAACAATATGTGAAACAAATATTGGGCAATCTGCAGTACAAGATCATGATCCCTCAGAGAAAAGAAACTAATAAGAGAGTTTGTTATGACACACAGTTTTTTTAAAAAAATGAATTTGCATGTATCAGCAGCTTACCTACGTCCTTGCAATGACCACATAGTAAAATATTTTGTTTTCTCTAGTCTATAGCACCGTTTACTTTAAGAAATAAAACTGGAACACTGGCAGCATCTTCTAAAGTTAAACACATGTGTGTCCATATGCTAACAATTCCTTCTTTGATATATATCCAAAAGAACTGTGCATGAGTATCTTCACCAAAAGACAAGCACTAGAATGTTACTATAATAGCAGTAAAATAGCCCCAAACTGGAAATCCCCAAATGCCCACTAATATTACAACGGGTAAAGGAATTGTTGAATACTACACAGCAATGAGAATAAGCAGTCTACAATTACAACCAACAACATGGATGCATCTCACAAATACAGCACTGAACAGAAGAAGCCTGGCACCAAAATAATAAATACAATTTGATCCCACTTATATAAAAAAAATAGGCAGAACTAATCAGGAGGAAGGCTGAATAGTGTTTATGCTTGAGGATGGATAGTGAGCAGAAGAGAACACAAAGGAGACTTCTTAATGCTTGCAACGTTTTGCTTCTGGGTCTGGGCAATGTCTACATTGGTGTACTCAATCTGTGAACATTCATTGAGCTGTACTTTTATGATGGGTGCTATTTTCTGTGTTTAAATTTAAAAAATTCATAAGGAGTTTTCGACACATAAGGCTGCTGCTTAAAATTTGCTGTAATGAATTTAATGACAATTTAAATAATTGTACTCTAAAATCTCTCAGACTTGTCAAAAGCATGAAATCAACAACTGTCTGCCTGACAAGGATCTCTTGTCAGTTTCTACTGAAGAACAAGAGAAATAAGTCAGCACATGTCATAAATTCATTGACATTTTCTACCTTTTAATCTATTTGTCCTTCAGTTGAATGCTTAACCTAGAGAGGTTTGGAATAGAATTGAGCTCATTCCATAATTTTACTTTTATAAATTCAGTGCATAGTGGTATTTTCTCTGAAGTCATGTTTGGTTTTTGATCCCTTTTGCCCTATAGCATACATTCATTTTTCTAGAAACAATGCCTTCCATCTTTTGGAGAGCTAATCCATTCCCTCCATCAAAATCATCAAAGAGAAAAAGACTGATGACACCAAGCGTTAGCCAGGATACAATCAATTGGAATTCTCGTACACTGTGGTCTAAATGGACAGTCAAGGACGGTTCAACTGTTCTGGGAGGTGTCAAAGAAAATTTCACAGAGAATACATTTGAATCATCATGGAGCTTCTATTTCAGTAGAAGAGATAACAATAAACAAAATAAGAAAACAGAGTATGTCAAATAGTAACAAATGCTGTATTAAAAATGAGCCATGGAAGGAAGAGAGAAAATGTTGAGAGTGGTCCAGATGAATTTTCTCAGTTCTTGTTCGTTTAAAAGAGTCTTTATTTCACATTCAGCTGTAAAAAGTATTTTTGCTTAGTAGAGATTTCTAGGTTGACTTTATTTTCCACTTTGGTACTCTAAAGATATCTTTCCATCATTTTCTGGCTTGCATGGTTTCTGACATCAAGCCCACAGTAATTCTTAACTTTGTTCCATTGCGTACAATTGTCTTTTTCTTTGGCTTCTTTTGTGATCTTCTCTTTATCACTGGTTTTCAGCCATTCAATTACGATAAGCCTTCGTGTGGTTTTCTTTATAATACTAGGGATTGGCTGAGATTCTTGAGTCTTGGATTGACTTAAAAAACTGTCCATTATTTTCTGTTTTTTCTTTTCCTATTTTTCCATCTTTCTTGGACTCAAATGTATGTTAGCAAAGGTTAATGTTGCTCCAATTTTTCTTTTCCTTCCTGAACTTTATTTTGGATAGTCTACTACTACATCTTTACGTTTGTTGATCTTTTCTTCTTTACTATCTAATCTGTTGTAAACTCCTTGTTTTCATATCCTATAATATGACCTAATGTGTTTTCTTATTATAATTTCTGTTACTTAGAACCGAAATTATCCCAAGTAGTTTAGCCTTCTAAAATATATCTTCAGCATAGCTGACAGAATAACCGCCCTCAAATGCATATCTGGTCATACAGCCCTCCATGATCTGGCATCATATTCCTTCTCTGATCTTATCTTTTTCATCTCTATATCTCATTCATGCTACTCTTTCCTTACATTTCTCTCAGATTTCCCTGACTTGCTTAGACATTCTCTTGTCTCATGCCATTTGTGGTAGTGGCTGTAGAAAATCCCTTCCTGGTGTGTTCTTCCACTAGGTATTTGCCACGTTTACTCCCTCACCTCCTTCAAATCTCTGCTCAAACATCATCTACTCAGTGAGGTCTACACTGACTGCTCTATTAAAACTACAGCACACTTCTTACCAGCACTCTTAATTCCCCTTACTCAGCTTAACGCCTTTTCCGTAATCAGTTGTATACATTTGCTTATTTATTATGTTTACTATCAGTCTGCTCCCAACATAATGTACATTTCACAAGGGATTTTTTTTTATAGCATTTGGTTCACCAATGCATTTACTGCACCAAGAATAATATCTGGAATATAATTTTTTCTCAAAAAATATATGTTGTGGGGAGTGAATGAATGAATTATGGAAAATCCTTCAGTGGTTGCTTGTAAACTATAGAACATTAATGTTAAGATGGTTAGCGGGCCATACAAGGTTTTTCTTAAACAGACTCATACTGTCTCTCATTCTCACTGTGTCTCCCCACTTCTTTACTCTTTAAAATTACGCCTCGGTGCCCGTCACTCCCTGTAGCCCGCATTCTGCCTCACGCTATCATGTCATAGATTCAGGGACCACTTCCATGTTTCATTGCTGCTTACTCCTAGTTGTCCCTTAATATTCACCCTATTTTCAAAACTCTTTCTTACCAGTCGTGATTTTACTTATCATAATTGTGATATAGAACTGAACTCAAAGATTAACTTTCTGATTTAATTTTTTCACTGATATAACAATTTTTTATTAAACAAACTGTGCACAACAGTCTCTCAGCCAGGTGCTGTTGATACAGGGATAAATAAACCAAACATTCTAGTTTAAGAAGCTGCTTTAAAGTATTTTAAATCTCCCAAAAGCTTTTAAAATAAGGTCCAAATCCTTGGCCCAACATAAAAGACACTTCAGAGTCTCACTCTGCCCTCCTCCCTCTTCAAGTTTGGCAGGGTACACCGGGAGCCCCACTCTGCTCCAGTAATTCTAAAGTTCTTGTTTCTTATTGTCTTATAGCTCTATATTTTTGCTACTGTCATTCCAATTCAAATATCTTTTTACTAGAAACAATCTAATCAAACTTTAGCTCCAGTTAAACCTTTGCAAATGTGATGGTGGCGGTGTTGGGAAGAAGGGTAGTATTGTACGTACAGCCAGGGAAATGGAAAACTTCCTTCAAGAACTGTAGCTACTGTAGCCTCTGTGTCTTTCATTCTTCACAAGCTTCTTTCTGCTTCTCTCTCTTGTTCCTCTGATGGCGTCCTCTACACAGAGGCTTCTGATCCTATAGCATGTTGGCTCATGTACCACATTGGCTCATTTTCTTCTTTTCAGTCTACTTCAGCCCCACCATGGGGAGACTTAGCAGAGCAGCAAGCCATTACCACATATACACCATCTTTTTGAGGACAGTCTGTTTGTTCATATTCTTGAGAAATAATCTCATGGACTCAGCCCAGACTATTGATAGGGTCATTGTGGGTCAGGTCAGCTATAGATGGCAATAGCGAGGACATCAGGTGTTGTAGGAGCTATAGGTAAGGTGGGTTAAATGAGAAAGAAAAGTCTAGTGAACCTGGTAAAATGTGAGTACATTATACCCTCTGTATTCAAACCTGTCCCATTCTTTTGGATTATTGGAAAGAACATAGGTATGGGGAGTTAGCTGTGGACTCAGATCTCAGTTCTACTGTTTATTTCCATGGTAACCTTGACCAATTTATTTAAGTTTCTGTTTCCTCATGTGGAAAACATGAATAATAAATGTATCATGCAGGGTTATCGTAAGCATTAAAGAAGAAGAAGACAATAAAGTGCCTTGCAGAGGGTCTGGCACAAGATGGACTTCCCCAAAATGTCAAATTTCTCTTTCCATTTATTCATAAATTTTAACTAAAGTATCATTCGATCTTGTAAATCTTCTGAAATTGCTTTCCAACATTACACAGAATTGTAAGTCACTCCTGTGTGCTATTACAGCACTTCTTATTACTTATTATCTCAATTCATTAATTTATTAAATATAATTTACGAAATTATTATTATAATTTCTGTGGTTTTTTCCTCCACCATAGTGAAAGAAATTTGAAGTCAGGGCCTTTTTCTTATGTATTCTAACATCCCAATGCTAATGCATTTCTTAGCACGTAGCAGGAATTTAATAAATCCTTTTTAAATACATGGACAAATGAATGCTGAGTGGATGGGAATAAAAGAATAAATGAGTGACAGTGAAGTCAAGCCAGTCACTCTGTCAAGTAATGCCATCGATCAATAAAGTAACTCAAAAGATCAGTCCAGAGTCCTAATGTGCAAACAGGAGAACAGTTTCTGTGTCCCAACGACATCACATTTAGTTTGAAAATATTTTTCTTCCGAATCTAAGCCTAGGAGAAAACAGTCTAAGTAGAAAGCTCCTTAGGCTGTGAAGAAAAACTGGAAACTTGAAATCATGAACTAAGACACATTTCAACTTAATGTAAAATACCTAGCTAGACTTTCTGTACTCATGAGGGAGGGAATTTAAAACAACCTGGAGGCTCTAAAAGTGTGAGCTTCATATTTTTATATTTCAAAAATCCTTTAATCCTCCAGAGGTTCTGGTGTTTTTTAAAAGAAGTTTTTACTGTACTTCTATTCTATATAAAATCTGCTGGTGTCCCGAAGAGACGTTTCCTGATCGAAAATCTTAAAGTGATGAGTGTTTATCACCATAAACCCAAATTTCTCAACTAGCACTGTAGATATTTGGGCTGGATAGTTCTTTGTTGTGGTGGGGTGGCCTGTGCCCACCACAGGATATTTAATAGCATCTTTGCCCTCTATTCAACAGGTGCCAGTAACACACCCACCCATACCCCAAGTTGTGATGACCAAAAATGTCTCTAAACATTGCCAAATGTCTCCTGGGAGCCAAAATTGTCCACAGTTGAGAACCACTATCATAAATCTTTAATATATAGTTGGTTAGGACTCTTTAGCTTTCTTTTTCTAAGCCTACCAGGTCATATTTTTTTGGGTGTAAAAAATGTCTTGAGATGGTATCTAGTCTCTTTTCTGATTTTCTAGGGAGACAGCACCTCCACCACCTCAGGCCAATGGAAGTCTAACATAATACTGGCCCTATTACTGAAGAATATTTAATTTATCAAGGATTTTGATAGCAACAGTGTTTGATAATGTGATTGGAAGGGGGCATGTAGCCAAAACCTTTGAAAAATAAGAGAGAGCTATGTAGGGTCGGCAGATCACTGAAACAAGGAAGGTTTGTGTGTGGCATTGTTTAATGACATGGGAGTGGAAACTGGTATGATGTAAGGAGAAGGGCAGGAGAATGACGTGGATGAGCTAATAGGCAACCCCCACCTTTAAGTCTAGAGGTGAAAGGGTTATGAGAGAAAAAACATCTACCACTGAGGGGGGACCAATGCGGAAGCAATCCTCAGGGGAGAGGCAAGTTTAAGTTACAGAAAGAAAGTGAAGAAGATGTTGAATATGTGGGAAATATTGCTGAGGGAAGCATCAGGAGACTGAGGGAGTACAGTGAAAGGCATTCAGGAGACCGGTAAACGTGGAAGGTGTCGATTAAAGGAATGTACAGAGGCCACATGGGAATTACAGTCTGAAGGACAGACAGAATCCTGGGGCTTCTTGTGCTGACATATGCAAATAGGAATAAAAGAGTACTTTATAAATGACAGAAAATTATTTCTCGTAGTTCTAGCAGCTGGGAAGTCCAACACTGAGGCATTGGCATTTGGGTCTGGTGAGCTTCTCCCTGAGTCCTCACGTGGAGGAAGATGCAAAGGCAAAGGGGACAAATGCTGCATCCTCATGTGGGAGGAGAGGTGGAAGGGAAAAAGGTCTACCTGGATTCCTGGAGCCCTTTTATGAGGGCACTGATCACTTCACAAGGGCTCTGCCCTCATGACTTAATCACCTGCTGAAGGCCCTGTCTCTTAATACTATCACATTAGGTCTTAGGTTCCAAAATATGAATTTTGGGGGATTCAAACCATAGCACAGGGAAGAGGAAGCTTACAGAACCACTACTGGTATCTATGGAAATCATCCATATCAATTTCAGTCTCTAGACCACTGCCCTTATAATATTGTCCTTCACCTCACCTCGGCCCCTCCACCCATGGACACTTTCTATTACTATATAACTATTGATAGTGGAAATCTCTCGAGAGGCTCAATTTCAAACACCCTACTTTTTAACCTCCAATACAATGAGGAACATAACATCTATTTGTTCTATCAACATTTCACTTCCCCTTTCCCCCCTCAAGTTTGCTTTTCTCTCCATATCTCACAAAGATCTCATGTTGGTCATTATAATCACTCCTTGTTTATATCCGCTACTCTTTTGCCCTATTCTCGCTTTACTCTATGCACTTTTGTAAACCAAAAGTCAAATCCAAATAACAACCTATTTGATTGATGGCTACTACATTTCTCTAGTCCATTTATTCTCCTACTCTATCAGATATAAACAGCTATTTTATACTTTCTTTTCTCTCAAATCCCAACATCTCTTCCCCATTGCCATGCTCGGTTGATACCTCCCTTCCAATTTTATTATGCAAATAGTAAAATAGGAGAAAACTTCCACACATTCCCACTATTACAGTTTCATCCCTGTCTATATATTTGCTGAAGGAATATGCCTCTTCTTCTTTTTCTGTGGCTGTAACATAGCCTCAAACGTAACATGACCACAAATTGATTTCTTTTTCTGTCTCAGCAAATGACAACTCCATTCTTCTAGTCATACAGGATTCATCCTCGGAGTCAGCCTTAAATCTTCCCTTTCTCTCGTGTCAAATGCATCAGCATATTCGGAATCATTTTTCACCATCCCCACTGCTAGCATTTCAGTCCAAATCATCATCATATCTCACTAAAGTATTGCATATTCTTGATCACCTATAATCTATGCTTAATATAACATCCAATGATTTTGTTCAAACCTAAATATGATTACGCCTTTCCTCTGCTCAACAACCTGTCCTCCAAACAGATTTCCAACTGAGTATGAGAAAAAGTCCAAATTCTTATTAAGGCCCGAGAGGCTTACATAATCTGTTCCCTCCCTTGGTCCCTTCCTCTGTGCCCTCATCTCCTACTATTTTCTCTAAGTTACTCATCTCCAACCACATAGGCCCCTGCTGTCCTCCAAACATGCCAGGCAAGCACCCTCAGGCTTACTGTTCCCTCTGATTGTTCATTGCGTCCACAGGTAGCTATGTGGCTCACTCCCTTGCTTCTTTAGGCTATTTATAGCACCTAAGGCCATCCCTGATAATACTAGCTCAACTCGTCCCCCTCCAAAAAATAATTCCCATTTGCTTTCTTTGCTTTAATCTTCTTATTATATGTTACAATGCAACATTCTATTATATAAATTCATTTATTTGGCTGGTTTATTATTTGTTCCCTCCTCTAGGATACTCAATGAATACTGGTCCCTAACAATACGTTTTACTTAGGTTTACTTTGGGTTAATATTTTTTCAGCAATAGAAATTGGAATGAAAGGGAAAGCCATTATTGCTTGCGAAATCAAGAAAAAAACAACCCACTCAAGTTGCCAGGGTTTTAAATTTACCATCAAGGTTACAAATTCTACTTAAAAATACCATTGGCTTATTTCATAAGTGATGTATGCTGTCACTTTCCCAGCAGTATGGCAAAGTTAAATGTAGAAAGAAAGCATAAAGGAAGAGAGAAATTTGGAAATGAAGGTTAATAATAAAGATGTATTTTTTTAGCTAACATTTTAAATAAAGCAAAGAAGAAACAGAAAAAGAGCATAAGCAATATGCTTTATCTGAACCTTATAAAAACAAAACAAGTTGTATATTTTAAAAATCTATAGAGGCAGTAGGGCCTGGAAGCAGTTTGAGCTGATTCAAGTTGTTGCCTTAATTGCTTAAAAACAAATAGAAATAACTGACAGCCAGGCACAAACATCTAATTGGAAGAATTACTGGTTCAGCTATAGACTCTCTTTATGTATGTAAATATGTAAAATGTATACATATAATGCTACATAAATAATAAAAGGGAAAGCTGAAAATTTTAATGTTTTACTGTTTATATATTTCCTTTTCCTTTACATTATAAAATATACTAAGAGTGCTTATTAAAGAGATAGTGCAAGAGGTCAGGTGAATGTATCAGGATTAAAATATACTTTGAGAGTTGCAGCAAAAAAAAATTAATATCATGATAATGAATGAGATCATTGTGAAAATGAGTATAGAAAGAGTGGTGATCCAAAAACCAAGGCTTGGCATTAAATGTTTGGGAGTGAGGAGAAACTGGCAATGCAGATTTAAAAATTACCCAGAATGATAAGAAGAAATCTGTACAGTAGTGGCTTGGTGGACAAACAAGGTTTTTTTGTTTGGTTTTGATTTCTTTCCTTGAGGAGATCAGTGATCAATTATGTGAAATAGTTTATGGATTGTGATCTAATATAAAAATAGGAGAGTTTGTAATTTCTTCAAGTCACTGAGGGATCATTCATAGCAAGAGAGGAGAAGGCAGAGTATATGGGCTCAGATATAGACAGGTTAGTAATGTAGAGGTAGGAATTTGTGAAAGTGTTTTTTTTTTTTTTATGGACTCTACTACGGTTTGGAAGAGGAAGTTTTTAAAATGGTTTTCTTGATTCTTCTACAAGGAGATATGATTTGTCCTTCCTAAGAAACCCATTAGTACAACTTCTATAACTTCATAATGGTGCATCCTGTCTTATTTATGTGCCTTTCTATGTGATTCTGTATTTTTCATGTTGATTTGGAAGTAATTTCTTCAAGGAAACATTTTTAACTGATCTTTTTTCTCTCTCTTTTTAGTTACTAAAATCATAGAACTTAAAACACAAAATACAATATTTTGAATTACATTGAATATGTGATTTCAGTACAGAATATAACTAAGCAATATTCACATTCTCCTCCGTCTTTAATACATAACATGTAAGACCGTGTCTTGGGGAGAGAAAGCATTGCTCTCTAAAAGACTTGCTTAAGGGAGATGGAAGAGACAGAATGGGCTATTCAGTTAGTTGGCCTAAAATAAAAACAAATCTAAGGAGATAAAATAATCAAATTTCAAAAGGAGTGACTTTGTTTCTGGCCAAGATGAAACACCCAGGACTGGACTTACCTCCCAGCTGAAATAGCTAAATGAATTGAACAAACCATATGAAACAATGGCTCTCAAGACTTTTGACATCGGGCAACAAAAGATAGTTATTCTTTAGAGAGGCAAAACAAATGAGATGAACCCTACAATTTACCCAGATTAGTATCTTGAGATAGTTTTTAGGCCTGCTTGCAGGAAGCGGAAACCAAGGCAGACTGCCGGAGTTGAGACAGAACTGAAAGCGTGAATAAGCCAAAGCAGCTAGTTCACAGAGCAGAGTAGCGGAGGTGAGAAGGTTGCACAGAGAGATCAGTTCAGAGATAGGCACAAGGTCCTCCTACTGTACTCAGTTGAGATCCCAAAAGTACAACCTTGTGAGGAAACTATACAAGCCCAGAAAAAAGCTTCCCAATGTAATTAATAGGAAAGGACATTTAAACATTTCTTAAACATACGTTCAAGAAGAGAAAGAAAAGATTGAGCATGTTAAATAGAATCAGGAAGTATATTTTGGTATTCTAGGCTATGCAGATCATCTGCAAGTTTTTTTCAAATTGTCCAAAATCTTCAAAATGTTTTCCAATATATTTACTGAAAAAAAATCTGCATATAAGTGCACCTGTGCAGTTCGAACCCATGTTGTTCAAGGATCGACTGTATATAGGATCTTTCAGTTATCTATTTCTTCTTGAATTTGATTTGCTAGTTGTGTCATTCAAGAAATTTGTACCTATCATCTAAATTGTCACTTTTTTGATCGAAGGTTTGTCATAATGTTCCATTATTATTATGCCTTTAATATAATTAATAATATAATAAAATATAATAAATAACAACAAAATAATAAATAAATAATAAAATAATATAATAAAATTAATACTAATTTTATTAATCTTAAAGAACTGGCTTTTGGTTTTATTGATTTTTCTCTATTGTTTCCATTTTCTATTTCATTGAATTGCACTCTGATTTTTATTTCTTTCTTCTGCTTACTTTGGGTTTCATTTGCTCTACTTTTTCTAGTTATTTAAGGTGAAAGCTGTGATTATCGATTTGAAATTCTCCTTTTATATTATAGAGATTTTGTGCTATAAATTATTGCTTTAGCTCTAGCTCATAAATTCTGATATTTTATCTCATTTTCATTCCGTTCAAAATATTTTCTATTTTCCCTTTTGATTTTTTTTTTTTTTGGAGTTTCAAAATATTTGGGGTATTTTTCAGATATCTTTCTATTCTTGATTTCTGAACTATTCTTTTTTGGACCGAGAACATATTTTATGACTTAAATTATTTTAAATTTACTGAGACTTGCTTTATGGCCCACATAAGGTCTATCTTGGTAAATATTACATGTGTACTTAAAAATAAAAGGTATTCTGATGTGCTTGTTCTATAAATGTCAATTATGTCCAGTTATCTGATAGTGTTGCTAAAGTTTTCTATATCTTTACAATTTTATGATTTTTGTTGTATCAATAATGAGAGAATGATATTGAAATCTACAACTAAAATTGTGGAACTGTGAGAAATTGTGTATTTCTCTTTGCAATTTCGTCAGTTTTTGCTTTATGTTATTAGTGTATAAACATGAGATTTTTATGTCCTCTTCACCATTGACCTCTTTATCATTATGAAATGAACTTCAGTAATGTCCTTTGCTCTGAAATCTACCTTGTCTGCTGTTAATATTGTCACTCTAGCTTGATTTTGATTAGTTTTATCATGTTTTGTCTTTTTCCATTATTTTACTATTATTCTATTTGTGTTTTTTATGTTTAAATCGAGTTTTTATAGATAGCTTATAATTGAGTGTTTTTTCTCAATCTAACAATCTCTGCCTTTTGATTGAAGTATTTAGAATATTTATATTTATGTGACTTTTGATATGATTAAAGTCAAATCTACTATTTTGTTTTCTTTGTTTTCTTTCATTGATTTTTCCTCTTTTTGTTCCCCTTTTTGGGTTGAGTATTATTTATGATTTCATTTTATATCCCTTTTTCTTAGCTCATTGACTATGATTTTTTGTCTTGTTATTTTAATGAGTTCATTAGAGTTTATAATAAACTGCTTCAATTTAGCAGGGTCTGTTTTTAGGTGATATTATATAATAGTTCTAAATCCGTATAGTGGTATTATTTCACTTTTCCCTTCTGGGTTTTGTGCCAATATTTCATCATTTTACTTCTATATAGTTATTAATGCCACTTTATTGCTATTATTGCTATTATTTTGTTTAAAACACTAATGATCTTTTAATGTGATTTAAATAAGAAAAACATTATGAATTTACCTATGTAGTTACCGTATTAATGCTTTTCACTCCTTTTTGTATCATTTTCCCTCTGAGTGTCCTCTGTAGGGCTGTCTGCTGATTATAAATTCTTTTAGTTTTTTGTGTCTGAAAAAGTCCTTGTTACACTTTCATTTTTGAAAAATATTTCCACATTTTGCTTTTAAAATTGAATAAGTGAAGTCAGAGTAACATTTAGTCCAGGCCTAATTACTCTGCACTAAGTCAATTTCTTCCAAGTGTTCCATGCAATGCCCATGTGTTATGAAGTTTTTCCACTGTGTTGATGAAAATATAAAGTATTCCCAATGCTGTTCCCTCTAATCTTAATCCCTTCAGATGATTCTTTCCACAGCTTTGTATAGTTTCCTCACATTCATGTGTTTTGTTTTTTTTTTTATTTCAGGGTATTGTGAGGGTACAAACATTATGGTTACACTTTATGTCTTTGCCTTACCCAAGTGTGGGTTAAAGACATGCACTTCCCCCCCTACAGTGCTCCCCCCGTCCTTTAGTTGCGGAATTCCCCCCCATCCCCCTAATCCATGCAGAGTATTTCTGCCATGTGATCACCCTGGTGTTGATCAGTTAGTACCAATTTGATGGCGAGTACAAGTGGAGCCCATTTTTCTGCTCTTGTGGTGCCTCACTTTGGATAATGGGCTTAAGTTTAATCCAGGAAAGTATAAGAGGTGCTAGATCACTGTCGTGTCTTATGATTGAGTAATATTCCATTGTAAACATTTTAATGGGGTTGTTTGATTTTTTTTCTTGTACCTTACCTGATGTCAAATTATACTACAAATCTGTAGTAAAAAAAATAGCATGGTACAGGCATAAATGTTGTTTTATACTTGAATTAAAAAATGGTAGGGAGAAAGCATGTTGAGGTTGAAGTGTCTTCTACAACAAACAATAGATAATTTTTTTCTTATGGTCAATCATTAATGGGACTACAAATATATGTTTTTGTTGAAAAACATTAGTTTTTCTTTTTGTTTTAACATATTGTCTCTGGAATAGGCATGTAGAAATAGTCCATGACAGGGTTTTATAGAGGAAGGTGGGATCAAGCCTATGCGGGCTTATAAAGGTAAGCCATTGATGAATTTTGAGGAAATAGATGACATGATTAGATTTCTATATATATATATATATATAATATATATATATGTATATCTGCTGCTTGGGAAATGCATTACAGATAATAGTGCAAGAAGACAAAGAGGTTAGGTGGCTATTTCAGAATTTCAGGAAAGAGGTGAATGTTATCAGACTTAATGTGGTACAATAGAGATGGAAAGACCTAGAACAGTATGAGAATATATAGTCTGGGGTTAGAACTAAGAGCCTTTGCTTATAAATGTGGATATTGGCACATCCAATAAACATGCAAGCAATTAGGAATTAAGCATAGAAGGCATTTTGGATTCATTGACCTAGAGTTGAGATGTAATGTCACTGAAATGAGTGAAAAACATTAAAAAAGGAGAAATTATAGCAAGGCTTCCTAAGCCATTCCACATACAGTGGTTGGGTTTATGGAAAGCTGCTTAAACAATCATTCACAGGAAAAAGTATATTGTAAAGGAAAGTCAGTGAAGAGAAAATGTCAAAACCCAGTGGCCAGCTGGATCTGAGTCAAGTTCTCTTTCTCTCTATCTTTTTCTTTTTCTCTCTTTCTCCAACTAAATTGATGGGATGGGGAGGCTCCAGTGGACTTTGGATATAAGATATTCACAGCCTTGACAAGAGAAATTTCATGGAAGGGCTGGAGAGGAGGCAGGTTAGGTTGATGAAGGGGTTTCAAGAGCAAATGGGAAGTGAAGCTGTGGATTCACAAAGTACAGACAACACCTTGAGCAGCTCTGCTATGCAAGGGGTGGCAGAGGATGCTCAGTAACAGTGCAATATAGTTTAAAATTATCAGTTAACAGGGAATATCATTATGCTGATCTGAATGAAAAGAGAGAAGGGCTTGAATGAACAGAGAATAAGATATTTGAAGAACAGTGGAGTAAAAAATGTATTTCCTCTATCTATGCTTTGATGGGTAGAGAAAACAGTTTGTCTCTCACTGATCTGATTTTTTCCTTAAATTTTTACCATCCTGAGTAGCAGATACACTAAATTTTTCCAATTACATTTTTTCCCCATTCTTTCAGATTTAAACAGTTTTTTTTCAATTTAAAACTTCCATCAATTCACATCTCAGCTTCCTTCCAGAGTTGATTTAGGCTCCTTTGGATGGCTTAGTATAGCAGATCTTGTACCCTTTATCTTTTTTACTAATGTGATACCTGCATATGGGGAAAAGGGACAAGATTACTTTGTCTTTAAGAAAAGATGGGAGAGGGAATCATATCATTCCACACCGCATTGTGTTTTAGTCATCTCTGTTGTTGGTGTCCATACAGGTGCGATTGGTCTCATCCCAGACCAAGTGTTCTAGACAATTTATCTGGTCTCAATATTTCTGCCTATGGCATTTGGTTTTTTTCTGTTAGCATGCATTTTTACTATCATGCCTGATATAATGGTGTTCCTTCATGGGAGCATGTGGAACATTCATTGTATCCTGAGTAAGACATAGGGAGTCAGGAATGTAGCATCAATCCCTTCTTTCTACCTGTCTTTTGTCATTGGTACTGTGTAATTTCTCCCACACCACCTGGGAAGTAGAGCCAAACCTATATTTCACATTCTCCTAAGCTTACGTCTCCCACACTAGGTGAAAGGAAGAAAGCCATAGCTTAAAGGCATCAATTTCTCCATCATTTCTCCAAGTATATCTACAGTACTTTTCTCAGCTGTCAATACTGGGCTTGGTTATCAGACTGCCTATTTTCTCTCTCATCTTTTTTTCTTCATTCAGTCTTTGAAGAATAACAGGAACAGAATTGAATTAATGTCCTTTAAGTAATATGCACCTACTTTAAGGCTGCATACCTCATGACCTGGATCATATAAGGTTTTCTTCTTATTTCCACCTCAGGAACCAGGAAAGCTAAATATTTGTTTTCTTAGCCACCTTCACTGTTTGTAGTACACATGTGACAGAATACTAATCAAAAGTATGGAAGTAGAAATCTGCGTGAGCCATGTACTCATAAAACAGAGAAAAGTGAATGGTGCTAACACGTTTCTTCCCTTAGCCTGTTTTTATGCTTAGAATGTGGACATGTATAGTGATCACCGGGAGGGAAAGAGAGAGAATCTTTATATTAAACATATAAATTCCACATAATTTTTGAATCTATCTACATGAAGAACTCATGCCAACCACTTCCTAAGTGCCCACAGACTATTTAGTATATGAGAAAAATTAACTTGTATTTGAATTACAGCTATTTGTTAATTATTTTAATATTTGTACCCAATAGCAATTCTGATTGATATAATCCTACTTTTCTATCTATGTAAAATGCTCTTTTTTCATTCTCTCCTATTGTTAAAGTCTCTCTCTCTGTTTGTTGTTGTTGTTGTTGCTGTTGTTGTTCTTGTTGTTGTTTTTTGAGACGGAGTCTCATTTTGTCACCCAGGCTAGAGTGCAGTGGCATCATCATAGCTCACTGCAACCTCAGAGTCCTGGGCTCAAGTGATCCTCCTGCCTCAGCCTCCTGAGTAGCTGGGACTACAGGTGCGTGCCACCGCACTGGGCTAATTTATCTATTTTTTGTAGCGACAGGGGTCTCGCTCTTGCTCAGGCTGGTCTCAAACTCTGACCTCAAGTGATCCTCCCTCCTCAACCTCCCAATAATGTCA
>CAUYSK010034937.1:0-17033 GCA_963575035.1 Avahi laniger | reverse complement strand
ATTAATTTCTTTCTATTTTTTGGTAGAGATGGGGTCTCGCTCTTGCTCAGGCTGGTCTCGAACTCCTGAGCTCAGAACGATCCGCCCACCTCGGCCTCCCAGAGTGCTAGGATTACAGGCTTGAGCCACCGCGCCCGGCCTGACATCCACCATTATGCAAGTTTTGGGGCTAGTGCCTTGTGGATCTTAGCAAAGGTTGGATTTCAAACAACAGCCTCAATTCATGTGCTTCCTCAAATGGAAGAGGACACCTGTAGGTCAGGTAAGTCAGGAAAGGAATGGCTGAAGTCTTGTCAGACTCGCGGGATTTTGTTCAGGGCTTTCATGCATCTGAAGACGTCAAGGAACCTTTGTGTTACTGGCTTTCAGAAATTTTGGGGGAAGAAAATGAGGAAGGAAGCCCCCATCTGGCTTCTAAAGAGAGAGTGACAGAAGCAGAATGGTTAATTAGAATTTATCAGAAGTCATTAGTGGGACGAGGACTGCAGAGGAGAAGGCACAGAGAGCTGGAGCTGGCGGGTGGTAAGGCGTGAAATCGCCGCCATGACTCACCGCCGAGTTCAGTCTGAATGAATTCACTCTGCAAACATAGCTGTCATCAAAACGTGGCTTGCACAAGACTCCTGGATGTTCTGCATGTCACGACACAGAGCTACAAATCCACGCTTTGTCTGCAAGGTCGTAATCAACCATGTCTGCGGTATAGCGCTGGGTATGGTTGGATGGCACGGAATGGTCGCCCCAGGTGATTTCGGTTTTGATGAAAGCAGAAGGGGTGAGCATTTCATTTGCTGTGTTGTTGAAGGTGGATTTGTGCGGTCAAAGGGGTTTTTGTTGCTGTTGTTGTTTTTAATTCAAAGAACATGTTGCAACAGAATACAGCTACCTTTCGGGACAGAGTCGGATTCTTATTCCAGTTCTGTGTTGAGCTAGCTGCGGGAGGCATAATTACTTATTTTAAAACAAGGCCTGCTCTGGTCCTAGAGCACTGTGAGTACCCGACTTGGTTACTGTGAAGAGCCTCGTAGGAACTTTCCTCTGAGAAGGTGGGAAACAATGTAAGATGGTATTAAACCTACTTCCCGTTGCAGGTGGGGAAAAAGTAATGGATCGGGTAGGGATTCTGTGAATTCTTTCCTGCTCTCATCTTTATCCACTAATCCCAGCTTTCAAAAAAAAAAAACGTAAGTGAATACATTAAATATAAAATAAACTACCGTAAAGGAGTGAGCCATAGAACATTCCAACCTAGTGCTTCCCCACTGAGCCCACACACCAACGAGAGCACGCAGATGGACGTTTGGGCACGTATAGGTGGTATTTTGAAAATGTGCTGTGTCCTTAAGAGAGATCAAAGTATGCATATTAGCTATACAGCAGACCTTGGCCCAGCTAGACCGTGGTCTCAGCCTCAGCACCAGCGACACCGTAGACTGGATACTTCTTTGTTGTAGGGCTGTGCTGTGATTGTAGGATGTTTAGCAGCATCCCTGGCCACTACCCACTAGATGCCAACAGCAAACTGTCCCTCCTTCCCAGTTTCGATAATAAAAAAATGTCTGCAGGCTGGGCGCGGTGGCTCACGCCTGTAATCCTAGCACTCTGGGAGGCCAAAGCGGCGGATTGTTTGAGCTCAGAAGTTGGAGACCAGCCTGAGCAAGAGCAAGACCCCGTCTCTACTAAAAATAGAAAGAAATTGGCTGGACAACTAAAAATATACAGAAAAAATTAGCCGGGCATGGCTACTCAGGAGGCTGAGACAGGAGGATCGCTTGAGCCCAGGAGTTTGAGGTTGCTGTGAGCTAAGATGACGCCACGGCACTCTAGCCAGGGCAACACAGTGAGACTCTGTCTCAAATAAAAAAAAAAAAAAAGGCCGAAGGCATTTCCAGTGTTCTCTGGGAGATAAAATTACCCTTCATTAAGAACCACTGCTCTGGAAAAAATAATGGGGGAGATGGTGATGTTTGGTTTTGATGTGTCTGCCCCTGCCACCTTGCCTCCTGCCTCAGGAAGTTCTTTATTTATTTAACAGATGTTTATTAAATGACAACCATGAAGCCGGGCACGGTGGCTCACCTGCAGTCCCAGCTACTCGGGAGGCTGAGGTGGGAGGATCGCTTGAGCCCAGGAGTTCGAGGCTGCGGCAAGCTATGCGTGTGCTACTGTGCTCCAGCCTGGATGCCCAAACAAGACCTCATCTCTAAAAAATAAAAGTACATATATATTAAAAAATGACAACAATGTTCCGGGCACTGTGCTAGGAGATGGGGATAAATAGCTATTTCCTGTTTATTGCTGAAGAGCATTCCATTGTGCGGACAGACTGCATTTTGCTTATCTACTTACCAATTCATGAACATCTGAATCGTTCTTTAAAATCCATTCCTGAATGTACGTGGGTCAAATGTATCATAACATCACCTTGCAGGGAGTCTACATTTCCTCTCGGTCTAAACAGAGACTGTGTCTTCGTCCCTTCGTTGCTTCTACGACAGAATGCCCCGGACCGGGCGGGATTTATATTAAGCAGAAACGTATGTGGCTCAGGGTTCTGGCGGCTGGAAGTCTGAGACAGGGGCTGCGTCTGGCGAGGGCCTTCGTGCTGCGTTATAACAAGGTGGAAGGCGTCGCATGGTGTGAGAGAGAGAGAAGAGAACTGAACTTGCTTTTATAACAAACCCACTCTCTCCATAACGACACTAGTCCATTGATGAGGCCAGAGTCCTCGTGACTCAATCGCCCTCAAAGGTCCCACCTCTCAACACTGCTGAGTTGGGGATTAAGTTTCCAGCACGCGCACTTTGAGGGACACATTAGAACCGTACCAGGGAGATACAAGCACGTCCTCAGGGAAACTGGCAGCATCCCAGAAAAACTGTGCTGAGGGCCCGTGGCAGCTGCCCCAGCTGATGTTAGACTGGCTTGGACAGGTGAGTTAGCGATGACGCGAAGGATGCCAGGGGTAAGCTCACCTGCGCACGCTCTCTCTCTTTCCTTCTCTCTCTCTCTCTCTCTCTCTCTCTCTCTCTCTCTCTGTCCCCTCTCTCCTTGCGAACAGTAGGACAGGGAAACAGACTCAACCTGAAAATCCCTAGCGTTGGTACAATGTATCGAGACACAGGGGCATTGAATTCTGGGAAAGCCCAATAACAAAAGTCCATATTAAAGGTCCTAAACAACAAAGGGAGAGCAGGTTTGGCCCCGACCTCCAAGGGCAGGGCCGCCGAGGGAAAGCGGGGCTCGCGCTCCGAGTCGGTGCGGCACCGAGAGAGGCTCGTGCCCAGCTCGGAGGCACCAGCGGGCCTGCTGTGGGCAGGAAGGAAAACACTGCGGTGTTATTCAACAGTCCCTCCAGCCCAGTCCCCGGGGGAACGGTTCCAAGTTCCTGAAACAGTGGAGCCAGTAAAATTGAAAGAGTAAGACTCCCTCTCGGGGGCCCTAAAATATCTGTGGCCACTGAGCTAAAATATCAGGTCAGACCACCCAAGGTTTCCAGAGTGGAATTCACCGGCGAGGTTGGCTCCTCCAGCTGGGCGCTGCCCCCAAACAGGCAGCAGTGGGAGGAGAGGGGCTGGAGAGCGGCCTGAACGCAGAGCGGTGACAACGGCAGGGCCACGTGGAAAGGGAGATGCCGCAGGGGCTGGAAATTCAGTGGGGGCCGTAGGAAGCCCCACGACACTTGCTACCAAGCCCGTGAAGTGTCGTTTAGGCCCCTCAAACGTGCCGAGTGCTTTCCTACCTCTGTGTCCTGAGGCTGTTCCTGCTGCCTAGAATGTTCTTTCTTGGGCTGCGGTAAGACCAGCTTCTTGTGGTCTGAGCTAAAAGATCACATCACGAAGGCCATCCCTATTTAAAGAGCCCCCGTGACCCAGTCTAACATAGTCCTCTGCGTCTTTCCTAAGACACTGCGTTTAACTGACTTGCATGCACACTTCTCTTTTTCACATTTTAACATCTCTGAAATTTGGATGAAACTTATAATCAATAGCGTGTTATAGTTTAATCAGCCCCAGTTTTTCTAGATGATTAAAAAAAGGTGCATTTTATAACTAGTGCCATTTCTGTTCAATAGAGTATCTATCTTACTCCGTGAGTGTTGTGTGTTTATGGTTTGTCTGCCCTGTGAAACTATCAGCTTCTTCAGAGTAAGGGCCAGCAGGTAGTATGCTCGATCATGATAATAGAATGAATGAATTCACTAAATTTAGACCAGGGTTGTATGGATCTTAGCCAAAAAACACTGCACACAATACTATGAAGAAACAGGTGACTTCATGAGCTTTTTGGACAAAATTAAATATATAGTCTCACGGTCAGATTCATAGGTACCCAAGATCTTATCTCAAAGTACTGGTTTTAAGGAGAAACTTCCACACAAGCAGATACCTGAAAACAAAGAACACTGATATGTGTCTGAACAGAAATGACAATTTTTTGCATTAGACATTTCTCAGAAAATTATTTGTAAAGGGGAGATATTAATAGAAAGTATTTACAAAGCAGCTCTCGGTGTAATGCCTGGGTGCTTTGACAAGTACGCTTTTCTTGCATGTGAAAAAACTCATTGTCACACATTATGACCAGTTTCTCCAGCTTAATACTATCGTTAACTCTAATCCTATGTTTGTAACCTCTTAATCTATTTCCAAGGAGGAAATAGATTTGGCCTTCTGTATTCACTTGGTCCTGGCTCAAATAAGTAGAAAAACCAAGGGATTTCATCTTGGCTAAAATAATTCAGTCACTAGCAAATATTTCAGGAAACGCCAGTTAGAAACACAGAAAGTATAAATGGATTTCAATGCATGGTTGATCTTTTTGAAAATTTTCCTCTGAATGAAGGTCCTTCTTTAAAACTGATACAAGGCCGTGAATAAATCTCATTATTATGAAAGTCCCCAATAGTGAGAATTTAAATACGAAATTATGCAAAATGAGAAAAATGGGTCATTTCTGCCACTGCCTCATTCCTGGGATTTTTGAACAAAACAGAGCGGAGAATAAAAGCATCTCAATTTTGCGATACACCCCATCTGCCGGTGCCGTTCTGAAGCCGTGTGTGGTTTGATGGATAAAGAACTAGATTCTGATCTTGGACCAGTCACGCCGCTCTGCCCTTCAGTTTCTGCTTTTGCAAGTCTAAGTTGGCAGGGTCCCCTCCCAGCGCTTTGGAGAAACCTTCCAGACTCCCCTGGTCACAATCAACGTCTCCTTCCTCTTTGGGACACCCCTGACGTACCTGCCTGCCCCAGACGGCCGTGAGCTCCTGGACAGTCGGCACCGTTTGTCCTCGTCTTTGGGTCTCGCACACGGAAGGTGCCATGTACCTTTGCCATGTCAGATTGAGATCGGCCTGGGCTTATTATTCAGTGTCTTCTCCCTACGGTTTTGTTTTTATGTGCTAATATTCCAGATTAGAAAAAAACCCAGCTCATCTTAAACTCCCATGGGTCTTTTTGTGTGACCTAGAACGGAGGGCTGGGGGTTGCGCCTACCCTCCTTTAAGAGAGCGCCTGCGTCTGGGCATCTGGAAGTTCAGACCAAGTTCATGTCCTGAGATAAGGCTGGTGGGGGCGTCACCAGGCACTGGGGGGAGAGGGGCTCCTACCAGGTCCTGGAGATGAAAACTGACTCCCTCTGGCTCTGAGCACAGATGCCAGTGCTGTCTGCGGCTGCGCGGCCATCAGAGTGTTATCCAGTCTACTCCTGGGTCTAACGTTCGCTTTCTGGATGGTGATGGACAGATCCCTTGAGCCTTTTGATCATCCGCTTGTCGAAATGGGAAATCTAATATTCAAGTTGCCCTACAACACGGACTGTTGTGAAAACTAATAAAAACAAAGCGTTCTCCAGCACTCCGAAGCATTCAGCGCTAAGTACAATGAAAACAATGAGGCCTCGGGCCTGTGCCAGACGGACCCAGCCCTGGCCACCCTTCCCCGTGCAGACTGAGGTTTGGCTGGACCCAGGCGTGGGTGTTCCCAGAGGGGGCCCCAGGGCACAGCTGGTGTGTGCTGAGAAAGCCCCCGAGGAAGACAACACCCACGGGGGAGCAGAGCTAATGCCGCCCCAGAAAACAAGCCCATGAATTTTCCCAGCTCCAAGCATTGCTTTGTGTTTATCAGGGCTCTGCCCAACAGCTATTCATTTGTGACATGAAACTCCTAAAATAAAATCTCTCTTATTTCAGCATATTTTCAGTTGCAGCAAACCTGGCTGCGGGCAGGATGTCAGTTTTGTAGCTACATAATGCCTAGACTGTGGGCCAATTGAGGTATTTCCTTGGAAAATCCAACCGACCGAGCCGTTTGATGTTGCTTGGCCGCACCAGTTGATCGGAGCTCTCACTTCCTGGCCAGTGGCTCGGGCGTTGCTTAGATGAAGCTCAAATCAATTTTTTTTTCTTGGTCACTTTTCGTAACATCTGCAATCTGAAAGTTCAGCCCTAACCAGCTCACAAAATGGGCAGTCTTGTTCTTGACCTCATTAACAAAGGACTCTCCTCCAACTCACACCAACCTGGGGGAGGAAATAAACCAGACAGCCCCAGTGACGACAGAGAGGGGCGGAATAACCTGTTCCCACGCTGGCTTCCGCATCCGTTCCTCAGCCGGGATCCTCTTTCACATCAAAGTGGCCCTCCTTGGGCTTCACAAGTAGGGGCTTGACCTCAGTTTCTACAGGAAGCCATTTTCATCCCAAAGGAAAGGGAAAAACCATGTGTTTGGTCGCTGTAAAATTACAAGCCACTTTCCTTGTTTTTCATTTTATAATCACGCACATAAAAAACTACAGGCAGGTCTCTAGCTACCGTGGGCCGGAGAGTTGGCTCCCGGATTCCTCAAGTTCAAGCTGAAAGCATTCAAAAACTTAAGCTCCAGCCGTGCAGTCTCCATTAATAATACTAAATGCCTGAGTCAGGAAGAATTTTAGTAGAGGCTACGATTCTTCTTTTACTTCAAAAACGCATGAAAGAGCCCAAGCTGGACAGATATTTCAGGGAGGGAGGCTGAAGAATGCCATGCATTCCATCTCAGACTAGGCCGCTGGGACCCTTCTTGGGAGGTCTGGATTGAAATCCAGTTTCGAATGGCTAAAGTAATCAGTGACGGTAGGGCACAAAAGCTTTTCCAAAGCTGTCATTTGTGTCATTGTCAAAAGTACTTATTTAGTACCTACTATATGTATGCGTGGCAGATGTTTGAATAGGAATATTTCTGCCTTTCTGGGACCTCTAATCTAAAATGGGGCAGATACCCTTGGGAACAGGGGTAAATATTAATAGCAGAAGCTGGGGTGGGAGAGAGCATGTCCAATAGTATTTTTATAGATTTTTTTGTATTTCGGGGGATGACTAGAAAAAGTTAAGTGCAAGAAAATTTTAACTGTTGGAATATGCAAAAAAATGCAGTTCATCGTCTTTGGAACGGGACCTTTTAGAAGAGTTACTCATTTGGGGGGTGGCAGATGTTGATCAAAAGATAGCATAAGTTTCAGAGGCCGGGCGCGGTGGCTCACGCCTGTAATCCTAGCATTCTGGGAGGCCGAGGCGGGTGGATCGCTCAAGGTCAGGAGTTTGAGACCGGCCTGAACAAGAGCAAGACCCTGTCTCTACTAAAAATAGAAAGAAATTATCTGGACAACTAAAAGTATATAGAAAAAATTAGCCGGGCATGATGGTGCATGCCTGTAGTCCCAGCTACTTGGGAGGCTGAGGCAGGAGGATCGCTTGAGCCCAGGAGTTTGAGGTTGCTGTGAGCTAGGCTGACGCCATGGCACTTTAGCCCGGGCAACAGAGTGAGACTCTGTCTCAAAAAAAAAAAAAAAAAAAGGTAGCATAAGTTTCAAAAAGTGAAGAAATATTATTCCGAAGGTATTCATTCATTCGCTCATTTGCTCATTCAGAATTTACCAACTGCTTCCTGGATGCCCAGATGTGTAGCTGGCATTGTGAAAGGTATAAAAGACAAGTAGACTCATCCGTACGCTGACGAATTCGTATATACATACTCAGGAGTCCACAATAGCACAACATCAAACAATAAGGAAGGATGTGAATTGTCCCAATCCAGACGAACACAGTTCGTCGTCCGGAGGCGGAGTTAGGTCCATATGATTCCCAATCACTTGGGAACGGACAGGGACATAAACTTAGAGACAGATCAATGCAATTCCTAATGGACCCTAAATAACCTGAAGGCAGGCTCCTTGATGTTCTTTCCTCTTCCCTACTCTGATGGAGATGGAGAAATTAAGCCCTGTGGGGTTGAATTATGAATTTCTTCTAGCAATTAGGAAAATGTTTCTTTACCAGAGGTAAATACTTCCCTAGTTCTCTTGCACTAGGGGAAAGGAACATTGAAAATGAATCAGCTTTTCCAGGAGGGCCATGGAATCATACTGTTATCACAAAAAAAGATAAAAGAGAGAGAGAGAAAAAAAATGGCGCAAGGTAGACAAGACCAGACTCCACTCTGCTAAAGCCACCACTATCTCCGAGAAGCTAGCGTTGCTAACATGAAGGACACTGATTCCTAAACGACCCAGAAGGGAGAGGAAAGAAAATAACATCAGCGAAGCCTTTCCAATGCTTGAATACCGGGATCTCATCTGACCCTCACAATGGCTTGCCAGGAAGGTATCAACAACTCTCATTTTATGATCAGGAAACGAAAGCTCAGCGAGTTTTGGTGACTTGCCCAAAGACATTCAGCTGGTCAGTAGCAGAGCCCAGAGTTAAATCCAGCGCCGGGTGTCCCCAGGGCTCATGAAGTGTCCCCAGCCCCACCCTCTCCCTGCACTCTGCGCTCAAAGCTCCAGAGAGAAACCTGCGTTTGTAAGGCCCCTGGCTGGCTGCAGGGCAAATATTCCTCCTAAATCTCTGCCTGCCCAGCCTCCCAGAGAAAATCAGAGTGTTTTTCACATACGGTCTGCTAATTTCCCTCACTCACCCCAATTCTTTAGTATTTCCATAATATCGTCATAATAGCACCCACGGTTGATGTTTGAGTCTGAGAGTATTTTGTTATCTGAAGCATTTACGAAGGACAGGGCTATGTAAATCCTAACACTGTGATGAATAAAATTTGATATACACACATACTTATATGCATATAAAATATTGCAAAATAAAATAGTGTATAAAGAGATGCGCTTCTATTTCTGTCATTCTGACGCAAAACTATACTGTATTCTGACTATTTATAAAGATATTTCCTTATGTGTTTTCTATTTTTTTTCCCATCCTGTCATTCTTATTCCCCTGGTAATCTCGATATATCTAAGGAAGAGGAAGCAAGAAGTTGTTCCACCTGTTTTTACTAATTATAGTGTTAGTTCTTAGCGCTTCGTTAGAGTGCTGATTCTCTCTCAAGCAGCTAAGCCTACCTTTTCCTCAGAACTGACAACAATTTAAATTCAAATATCTCTACAACAGGCAATTTTGCTTTATGTAACACACCAGAGAAGTGAGTTGGTTTGGGTGCGTTTGGTTTGGGGCTTTTTTTTTTTTCCTTTTCATTTTTAGTAGAAGGTTGTGCCTCAGAAAAGTATGTTCAGTTGGTCTACACAACTGGAAAACCTTCTTGAGTCGTTCTACCCATACGCCACGAGCCAGAACCCAGGGGACACCAGCTCGGGGAAAGGGCAGGGTGTTCTATCTCTGTGCATGATTTCATTTGGGGAGTCTCTTTTGAGTCTGCCAATAAGTTCCAGATGGGGTGTGCTGGTTTTTTGGAAGCAAGTTACCTGTCTACTGGGACCAGGAGACCACTAGTTTGGGCCACCCACCACTGACAGATGGCAGTGACTTCGGTCACGGATGATGCTGGCTGGATTCGACTCAGCTTAGAAGAGAAGAAACCGTAATACTCCACAACGATTTCTTTCGCTCCACCCACTGGTTCTAGGAAAGAAAAGAAGATTTGAACAGTCCAGACTCCAATGCCACATGGGCTGCGTTAACATCTGGATGAGGGCTTGTGGGAATTTCCATGGAAACAGCAAAGAAAAGAAAGAACCCTCTGAGTCCTTGTTGCTCCCTCATCTGCCGGGCAGCAGGCCTCCCCGCAGGGATACCACAGCCGAGTGGGGGTGCACTGGGCTGGAGCTGTTGCTTTGTGGGAAGAGCCAGCAATGCTTTGGCTGGTTGGTCATACAAATTAAAACTCATTTGCATTCATCTTAAAAAATTAGTAGATATAAGTTGCCTCTTACATAAAGTATTCCTGAAAGACTATAAATGCATTATAAAATTTTAATATATATGACTTTTTCCATGAAAAAAAAATGTTTGGCAAAGGTTTCTGAATTCTAGATTTCTGTGCCTTGGAGGAAAAGCGTTTGAGGTACCCTAGAGTATCATGTCTGGTCCGTGTGCCACAGCCTGCACGAGGCCGGCTCAGACCAGCCAGGGTGAAACGGCGCACTTAAAACTCGGTTTTCTTGGCCGGGCGCAGTGGCTCACGCCTGTAATCCTAGCCCTCTGGGAGCCAAGGCGGGCAGATCGTTTGAACTCAGGAGTTCGAGACCAGCCTGAGCAAGAGTGAGATCCCGTCTCTACTAAAATAGAAAGAAATTATCTGGACAACTAAAAATATATAGAAAAAATTAGCCGGGCATGGTGGCACATGCCTGTAGTCCCAGCTACTTGGGAGACTGGGACAGAAGGATGGCTTGAGCCCAGGAGTTTGAGGTTGCTGTGAGCTAGGCTGAAGCCATGGCACTCTAGCCCTGGGCAACACAGTGAGATTATCTCAAAAAAAAAAAAAAAAAAAAAACAAACTCGGTTTTCTTGAAGTTCTTCAGGAAAAAGGACACCTTTACATCCTTTAGTGCTCTTTTTCAGAATTCCCTGTCTTCTGTTTGGAAAATAACTTTCATATTAATATAGTGGACTTAAGTAATTCCATAGTTTTTGGGGTCTTCAAGACGCAGGTTCAAATACAACTTTGACCTTTGGCAAACGACTCAATGTTCCCCAGCGTCAGTTTGCTCCCGGCTGGAAGAGAGGACTTATTTCACAGAGCCGTGAGAATTAAGCGGTATTAAATACAAATAGCACCTAACGCGGCCGCCGTCAGCTGGCAGCACTCAGCGGTCGCCAGGTAGGAACGTAATCATAGCTGCCTTCTTTGCTGCCGCCGCTGCTTGCACTCGAGCCCTCCGTGCGTGTGACTCCCACGCTAGCTGCGACGCGTGGGCTTCACGGGCAGCACAGAAGACCCGTTAGGAGCATAAACTCAAAAATCCCACTGCCTGGGCTCCATTCCTGTCTCCCTGTTCACAGGTTCTGTGACCTAGGGTGAGTTACTTCACCTCTCTGTGTTTGCTCACCTTCAAAACAGGAATGACAACAGCGCCTCATTCCCCAAGTTACTGTGAGCAGTACGCCAGTTAATACGTTCAAGCGCTTAAAACCGCCCAGAGGGAGCAAGCTCTAGAGCTGCAGTAACTATTAATATTGATTTGCCGCCTCTCAGTGCGAGGGAGTGACAACCTCACTGAGCCGAGATGCGGGGCTGTGCAGTCCGTGGAGTCCGCTTTCATCCTCACCGAACCCACGAGCGCCTGGCACAGTGTCCGGCACAGAGAAAGGCCCCAGTAAATATCGAGCTGAACTGCCTCTTCTGCAGACCAGGAAGTGGATTTCTGGCAGCTCTCTCTGTCTGCGATAGTTCCACTCAAATCCATCCAAACCGGCGAGCCAGGTCTGTCCCAACCCTGTGCCACCCCACCTGATCTGCCATTGCCATCATCCTGCACATCTCCAGCAAACGCCGCTGAGCTCCTCCGCCGGGACACCGACCGCAGGGCAGCGGCGTGAGTCACTGTGCCTTTAGACCGGTCGTGCTGTTCTCGCTCCTCTCGCCACTGACCGAGGTGCGGTAGGGAACACGACAGGATTCTGGGCCAGTTAGATATGACAGCAAGCCTTTGGAAGAGAAGGGACGTATCTGAGAAAGGTTTTTTCCAGACACTTGGTAAAGGTAGATAGGAAGAAACGGTCTCTGTCCTCCCACCGGATACTGTGGCGTTTGCATGTGAGGCCGGGAGTCGCTGCAGCCGTCTTTGCGTCCGGGACAGGAGCAAAGTCCAAGCACCAAGGCCGACTGCTGATGCACTGATCTGTTGAGTTAATCAAGCCTGCGCCGGCCTAGTTATAGAATTCTTGATATGTGATGGAATATATATAAATATAAAAATATATTGTATATGATTTGGGCTTTTCTGTTATTGGCAGCCTTAAGTAGCCCAACAGATAGACAAAAAATCCCACCTTCCAAGGCCAATATATTAAATATAATACTTATCCCAAGAAAGTGTGCATATCACCAATATAGAGCTCATTGAATTTTTAGCAACTAAATATACCCATGTAACCCAGCACGCAAATGAAAATTAAACTTCATTGCTATTTAAATGAAGAAATGAAAACTAAAACTTTTTACCTAAAAAATTGACAAGTTAATCTTTCTCTTGACTTGGATGCAGAAAAGCATATTCTCATATACTTTCAGTGAGAGTCTGATTTAACAAAACATCAAACTTTTAGATATGCTTGCCTTTTGACCTAAAAATTGAACTTCTAGGAGTTTATCCGAAGGAAATAATCAAACAGATGTGCAAAGAGGCATGTAAATCTTTATTGCTGGTGTTTCACAGCAAATATTTGGAAATAATCCAAGCTGCCATCAACAGAGGATTAATTAAATACATTTTTGTATATCTTTAAAAAGATGAGATCTATATGAGTTGACATGGACAGCTGACCATGATGCTCTGTTCCATAAAATCAGCATGTTGCAAAATAAGTATAGTATGCATCCATTTGTAGTATGCAAGGGTATACAGCAAACTCTTAACAATGGTTGTCTGTTGGGGGCGTGGTGAGAGCATGGACGATATTTACTTTGTACACTGTTGCAGTATGTTACTTTTTAAGTGCTAGTACACCAGGATGTATGCTACTTTTTGACTCAATAAAGACATGTCACTATTTTCATCTGCAGTCACACTGAAAGAGCAGAGAACAAATGCTCCACAGGGCTCTGGGTGGATCCTCCACCCAACACCAGCATCTTTCCTCCTGACTCCCAGCCCGCCTCTCGTGGGGCAGTGGCTCTCACCAGGTTGCCCGTGAACCTCTGGTCAGACACAGACATGGTCCAGGTAGGACACTGGGTTTTCATAGCAATCACAAAGAATTCACTGTAAAGATCACAGCCGATTATATGAATGAGAATCGTTAAGTTCTTACAACTTACTGTAAGAGGAACTGTTTTTAAATTTCTGTAAGGATTCCAACAATGTGATAATCTGGAAAAGGCACGACTATGAAGACAGTAAAAATATCAGTGGTTGCCAGGGGCTGAGGGGAGGAGCGGATGGAGCACAAAGGATTTTTAGGGCAGGGAAACTATTCTGCATGCTACCGTGTGATGGATATATGTCATTATGGATGGGTCAAAACACACAGAACCTACAAAATCAAGAGCGAGCTTGATGTGAATGATGCACTTCGGGTGGTACTGACGTGTCAAAGAGGTTCACTGACGGTGACCGACGTACCACTACGGTGCAGAGGATGCTTACAGTAGGGAAACTACATGTGGGGCTGCTCCAAATAAAATAATTTAAAAATTATTTTTAAATTTATAAACATCAAAACATTCTTAGGAAATGAGGTCTTTTATTTCTCGCATGGTAAGAAAGATTAACTGGCGTGAGCTAAAATGGCACAGGTGCAAAGTACTGCCTGACCGTAGCCTGTTTGAGCATCCACTGACCAGAGCAGCCCAAACAACACTTTATCCTTCTCGTACCCAGAACACTTATCTTCCCAAAGATGTTCCCTACTTAGGGTTAACTTCTTACCCAAAGCATCGCAGGCGTAGACAAAATCAAATAGAGACAGTTTCAATCACTTGCAGTGCTTAAAATATTTATAATCCTTTCTATAGCCAAAGGCAGCCGGGCTAATTATTTACCAAGCAAGTGGAGATGATGTCCCCGGGGGATGTGGCAGAACTGATACATCAATTGGGAGAGAGGCTGGTAGTTAGCTGGGGTTCAGGGAGTCTCCAAAGCATCTCAGAGTTGCTCTGTTTTAGCCTCACAGGAGAACTGGACCATTGTGCTACAAATGACACATTTGCTACTGAAAAGATCAAAGGGTGCAGGGAGGGCTTCTGTAGCTGGTCTTCAAGTTGATTTTCTGAGCATTTCTAATGAGCTGCAGCGAGAGAAATCTATGCTCTCTGGGGCTAGAAGGTCCCCAAATGGAAAGGCTCTCTAAATTCCTGTAGAGAGATTTAATGGAGGTGAGAGATTATTGGGGCTCCACGAGGGCTTCGAATTTCCCAGCCGAAAAGCTTTTTATTGGAAATGACAGTGATTTTATGAGTTTTGCTAATTAGAAGACCAATTAAGGCTTACTTTAAAAATTTTTAAACAACACAGTAACATCTGGACTTCAAATTGGAACTGCCTCTCGTCTCACCCTGCAAACATGACAGTTAATGGTTTAATTCTATTCCGGCATTTTCTATGCATACAAGGGTATCGCCTATGTTTTTAGATATCACATTACAATGCTGTGGGTCATTCTTAGCACTTCTTGAAATCTCCACTTAGTGACAGAGAAGTTTGCAGATTTGATACAAAGACTGGGACCTGAGGTTGTCCAACAAGTTATCGTCTGATGTTTAAATTCCTGATGTCCACATCACATCAGTAATGACAACGCTTCCTAAACACTGCCAGCTGTGTTTTCTAAGTTTGAAAACTCTAACCTGTGAGTACTTTGCAGCTAGAAACCCAGAAGTGAAATTATCCTTAGCAACACCCTCTTCCTCACCACTGTGGTTGATCCACAACTATGTCCAGCTGTTTTTATCTTCTTCCTGTTCATGTCTCTCCATTTTCTTTTCTTCTTCCTTCTTCTTTTTCTTCTTCTTTCTCCTCCTTCTCCTCCTTCTTCTCTTTTTTGACAGTCTCACTCTCTCTCCTGGGCTAGAGTGCCGTGGCGTCAGCCTAGCTCACAGCAACCTCAAACTCCTGGGCTCAATCGATCCTCCTGCCTCAGCCTCCCGAGTAGCTGGGACTACAGGCATGCGCCACCATGCCTGGCTGATTTTTTCTATATATTTTTAGTTGTCTGATTAATTTCTTTCTATTTTTAGTTGTCCGATTAATTTCTTTCTATTTTTAGTAAAGATGGGAGGTCTTGCTCTTGCTCAGGCTGGTCTCGAACTCCTGAGCTCAAGCCATCCTCCCGCCTCGGCCTCCCATCTCCATTTTCATCATCACTGCCCTGGTCAAAACCATCACAGTCTCTCATCTGAACTGCTGCGGTAGCATCCTGTGATCTTGCTCTCTTCTAATCCGTTCCCCAGCTAGAGAACTCTTTTTCAAAACATAGATCTATTCCTCTCACCCACTCATCAAAAACTTTGCCTCGCACATGCAGCAAAATCCAAACTCCCTGAGTCCATGCTCAAGATTACTCAGCCTCCCTGTCCTGCCTCAGCCGCCCACCCTCGTGCCCCAGGCGCTAGCCCCAGCGGCTTTCAGTTCCGGCGTGGCCATGTTGCCTCCTGGCTCAGATGCGTGGACCCTGCTCTTCTCTGTGGCTAGAATCTTCTTCCTCAATCCTCCCTATTTCACCTGGTTAACTCTATTTGGTCTTCAGGTCTCAGCTCAGACGTCACTTTGTCAGGATAATTTTTGACTGTGGGCCTGTGTGACCCTTTGGTTGATGTCTCCGTTGCCCTCTAGACTGCAGGCCGCAGGCAGGCAGGTCTGTCTCAGGACCCGGTTTCCCCACAAACTGACAGAGTGGAACACACGGCAGGAACTGGGCTATTGCTGAGTTAATTTACTTCCCAGAGAAAAGACTTAATTTGCTAACAATTAAAGGACCGGTGCACGTGAAGCCATTGGACAGAGTCGTAACTGGGGAAATATGGACCATGTCCCCTAGTAAAAAAATAAAAATAAAAGTAAGCATAGGGGCTTTTCTTGACTTCAGAAACCACCCACATACGAAACCGTGGCTTCAGGCTGTGCTCTGTTCCGCTTGGGCATGCCTGGATGAGCAGAAATGGCCTTGCACATGTGGACAGAGGGACTGAGTCCTCCCTTTTCAAGATGGAAAGATGACTTTTAGGTTATATACACCAGTGAATGGAACTGGAGAAAGGAGCCAAAAGCCATCAATAATTACTTTTCCATCCTTTGGCGCCCTCTATTGACAATAAACTCAATTGCAGTGAAATTATACCATCACCTTTTACAGCTGAGAGAGATATGAGGCGGGTCCTTCTACAACACAGAGTTTCAGTAAATTCAGTCTTTGGGGAACTTCAACTACTTCTTTCATCAAAAGCATGGGTTCATGCATCTGAACTTTTTGCCATCTTTTTAGACATCTTCATCTGGCCAATGTTAGAACAAAATTGTGGTAGAATTTCTGTGTCTCAAATAGCAACGAGAAAATCACCGTGAAGCTGTCCCTACGGGAAACCCACTCAACACAGAGCAGCCAGGTTGTCTTTTTGTTTTTCTTGCCTGGGCAAAAAGCAGATCTGTACCAAAAACAAGGACAAAGCAAATATTAAATTACAATATTTATTTAAATATTTTGTTTTTTCCAGATAATTTAGCTCCAAAGTAAATAACATTAGTCCTTTTCCAAACACATGAAAAATGGAAAATGGATGAATCAGCATAAAAAGGATATAAAACTGGATGAATCAGCACAGGTCTAGCACAATGCCCAGCCTTATAGCAGCTTCTGGTAAACACCAGTTCCAGCGTTCTCTCTATCTGGCTCTGCCACCAACTAAGTGACTTAACATGTCACTAGTCTCCCTGGACCTCACTTTTCTCTTCCGTAAAATGAAGATGTTAAAAGTACGTGATCTCTGAGACGCCCTCTCATCTATAATTTTATACGCGTGCATTAGCAGCAAGGTTTGACGTTACTATGCCAACAACATTGGACCATTTGAAACAAACTGGCAAGGTAA